>PVIW01004441.1:0-123048 GCA_004026585.1 Noctilio leporinus | reverse complement strand
AGCAAAGGCAAAGGAAATCAAAGAACGAATCAACAAATGGGACTATATCAAATTGAAAAGTTTCTGTTCAGCTAAAGAAAATACCAGCAAAATTCAAAGGGAACCAACTGTATGGGAAAACATAATTGCCAATGATACCTCAGACAAGGGTCTGATCTCCAAAATATATAAAGAACTAATGCGACTCAACAGCAGGGAGACAGACAGCCCAATTAAACAATGGGCAAAGGACCTGAACAGACAACTCACTGAGGAAGATATACAAAGGGCCCAGAGGCATATGAAAGAATGCTCAACATCACTAGTCATCAGAGAGATGCAAATTAAAACTACATTAAGATACCACCTCACACCTGTCAGAATGGCAATCATCAACAAACAACAAGTGTTGGCGAGGATGCGGGGCAAAGGGAACCCTCATACACTGTTGGTGGGAATGTAGGCCAGTGCAGCCACTGTGGAAAACAGTATGGGGTTTCCTTAAAAAACTAAAAATGGAACTGCCTTTTGATCCAGCAATTCCACTACTTGGACTATACCCAAAGAATCCTGAAACACCAATTCATAAGAACCTATGCACACCTATGTTCATAGCAGCACTATTTACAATAGCCAAGTGCTGGAAACAGCCTGAGTGCCCATCAGTGGATGATTGGATCAAAAAACTTTGGTACATTTACACAATGGAATTCTATATAGCAGAAAGAAAGAAGGGACTTGTACTCTTTGCAACAACATGGATGGAACTGGAGAGTATTATGCTTAGTGAAATAAGCCAGTCAGTGAAGGACAAATATCATATGATCTCGCCCATTACAGGACAATAATGAGGAAAACTAACAACAAGCAAAACAGAACCAAGTATATGAATACAAGGAATAGGCCTGCAGTGGTCAGGGGGAACGGAGTTGGGGGGAGGGGAGAGGAAGAGGCAAAGAAGGGGAGCAGCTTAGACAAGAACCTAGTATAAAGGAACCATGGACATGGACAACAGGTGGGATTGACTTTGGGGGGAATGGGTGGGTGGGGAGGGGGACAGAGGGGAGCAAAAAGGGGATGGATGTAATACAGCAACAATAAAATTAAAAATAAAAATAAAAATAAAAATGAAGCAGGATTTCTTGGGGATCTCCTGTACTTTTCCTTTATTCACAAAAAATTGTGAACATTGTGCTCTGTAGTTCTGTAAAGAAAGATTTGATTGTAGCTGGAAAATGCAAAAGGGCAGAATTAAAATTAATGCTGCATTTTCTGTTTCCCATGCAATTAAATTCTACCCCTTGCCATTGAGTTCATGCAATTCCCCCCTCCCATAATTGAACATAAGTTACTGGACAAATATGGGATAAGTTGATATGGTCTCTAAGGAGATAATGAAGTGACATTAGTATGAAATTATACTTACAGTACTTGGATTTTTAAAGAGGCAAGAGTACTGCCATTCAGCCAATAAAATATCAGCAAGGTAATGTATTAATAAATCAACTATGATAAATTAATTTTTAATTTAGCATTTTTACCAAATTATCAAAATAAAAAATAATGACTTCAAGAACCTCAAACAAAAATAATTCTTCACATTCTAAATATTGCTCTTGTTCCCTTGGGCATTTTTCTCCAATAGACTATCTCCACTGCAGGTGCAAGGAAGGACTTCAGATGTGAGGCACTATTGTGTTGGGGGCTGTCCCCTTTCATTTTGACTGCAGGGTCCATGCTTTTAATATCAGTTGGTATTCTTTGTATCATTTATTTTGGGTGAAGCAGCAATAGATAAATAAACTCTTAGAAGGACAACAGAGGTTGCAAGAAATAAATTTTTCATTACTACCCTTAAGAGGGAGACTTTGCCTTTTGAAGAAAGTGGACTTAAGCAGGCAAAAACACATAGAAGGGCTGGCTGGCTTCATCAGTGCAGTGCTGGCTGTGGCTGTGGTAGTGCAATGATAGAACAAGTACACCTTGTCATACAAATTGTTTGCAGATTTTCATTCCTCTGTGGTTCCATCTGCTTGTAAGCCAAAGGTCTTCGCGCTGCTTGCCTCTCATACTCGGAGTTCAGTGTGTCCCCTCAGAGCCCCATGCTGCCCCTGGCTCCACAGGCCTGGCTCGGGGTGGGGACGGGTGTGCATGAGGTACGTTCACTTGGCAGTGTCCTCTGATTGCATAGCTGGTCATCTGAGCTTCCACACGTGAGCTCTCTTGAAAGAGCCTGCTTTAAAAGATTGTTAATTTATTAAAAGAAAAAATTCAAGTGTAGGTTCCAAGAAAGGTTAATGTTATTTTCACTTGTTTCCCATTCTATATAGTTTCAAAATGTATCTTATCAAATCTTCAGATGACAGAGGGTTAACACTAATTTAGCAAACAAAAATGTATAAAACCCAGTTAAATTTGAGTTTCAGATAAACAACAAATTTATTTATTGTAAGTATGCCACCATTTTAACTGGGTATATTTCACCTGAGAAACCTAGTTGAGACCAATCAAGATTCCAGAATTAGATGAACTGAAAAGATCGGTTGTAATATTCAAGGTGCAAATTAAATAGAAATGTGATTTTGAACATTCACATGGAGTTATTTTAGGCCTTATGACATTGTGGGTTATGTTCTAAAAGAGTCTTTATCTTTTAGAGATATTTACTGAAACATTGATTGATGAAATTACATAATGTTTGGGACTTACTTCTAAATAATACAAGAGGCAGCTAAGCCAATGGGGCATGTTGGCTGTGGGTTGATGGGTACATGAATGCTAAGTATATTCTTTTGACTACTTTTTAATCTGCTCGAAATCTCCCATAGTAAAAGACATTGGGTGTGTGTAAGTCATATCTTTAGATTTCAAATATCTTTTATTGCAACATCCTACCTGTCAGGGTGGAAGGCTTGCATGGCAGCACTAGGAGAGACTGCAGATGGAGGCAGGGAACCCAGAACCCTGTGACATCTTTGTTCCTCCATTGGCATATGGATCGCCTTGATGTTTATCTTTCCACAGAGCAATGCAAGAAAGTTGTGAGTTAGTCCCTAGCCTCTCCCTTGAGGTTGTTCAGTGTGTAACATGGTATCTGGGGAAAGTTCATGAAGAGGAAAGCTGGGTTAAGTAGGGAGGAACAGTGCTTCCAACACACAAAATGAAGTAATCCGATGGTTTAGGTCAAAATAACAAATATTACACTTTTAATTTGTTTGTAGTTTTTACAAAACGAATTTCTTTAAGTGATTGGGTTGAAGCCTGGTTAATTTATAAACTGGTATATAGTTAATAATACTGCATGGGCCCAGCGTCTCTAGCAGGTAGCTGTCTGCAACTGGAAACACTCCAATTCTGGCACGACTCCCGACAGTTATTCATCGATGCACATCTTTAATGGTTTGCTTTTTTCTTATTCCAGGATTTCCTTCAAATGCTGCTGGAGAACATCCCAGAAGAAAAAAGGTGAGGGCCAATTTAGGAATTAAGAGCCTAGTTTTACTTTTAATGTTAAAAATGATTCTGCTATTGTTTGGTGTATTAAACCAAGAAAGTTCAATCTTCCTCTCTTAATAGGGGCAGCAGGAAAAAAAAATCAAAGAAAACAAATAGAGGCAGCAGGAGTCCTAGGAGGGTCAACCAAACTTACAAGTGGGCTCAGGTGGATGCTGGAAGCCGGCGGGCAGAGGGCACAGCAGCCGAAGCAGCATGTGAGGCGAGCCCAGCACACTGCCGCCTCAGCTGCTGTGTAAAAGAATGGGAGAGAGGAAAGTTCTAAGAGTTAGGTTGCTGTTGTTACTGTATCCTGAAGGAGAAAATGTTATGTAATACTAAGAGCGTGGGATTTGAAGTGCGGCTCTTCAAGGTTCCAACCCCATCGCTGCCCCTTCCCATCTATACATCACATTTGGAGCAGGTCCCTTCATCCCTCCAAATTCTAGTTTTCTACCCTTTGTGGCAGGGTGTCACAGAGCATTAAATGGGACACACATATGAAAAGTTGGTGCTCAGTTCATGATTGATACAGTTATAACAATAATCAGCTTCTGTGCAGTAGGCATGTGTTCAGGATCTATCTACGGGAGATCATTTGATCCTCATTACAGCATTCCTCCTCCTTTCTTCCCTCTTTCTTCATCATCATTACCATCATCATCATGATGTTTATTATAAGCCAACACTTCTTGGGAGGTAACTATATTCAGGAACTCAGTTAACCCTCCAAACAGCACTATCTGGTGTATGTTTTCTCCCTGTTTTATCAGCTAGAGGGCTGAGGTACCCAGCCAAGTAAGCAGCCAGGGCTGCCACAGCTGTATGGCAGGGCTGGCATTTGCTTCTGGTAGCCTGGCTCTGGAACTTCTGCTCTTATCCACCATGTTCCATAGGGTAAGGAGCTTTTTAAGATCCCTTAGTTAGCAGGGGAGCCAATGCAGATTGGAATGAGGTCTGTCTGGCTCTCTCCCATGTTCTTTGCAGCACGAGCTCACTCTGCAAAGAAAGGAGACACTCTCTTCCTTGGAGGTGTCCAGTTTTAGTCTGGCTAAACACCCACAGAGATTCGTCCAAGTTTGGATTAGATTCATTCCAACCCTTTCCTTCTAATTTCCTATCTTAATTTAGGCACTGAAAGTGAACACCCTGAAACATAATTTCTAGTAGTGAAATTGGTATTCAAATATTAAAGGGGGCATCTTGAGACATTAAACATTTCTTTCAAGAAGTGCCAACATTACTCTCCATTCTGACCCAAAGTTTTGGCCATGGTTTAGTTCTTGGAACAGATTTCCAAATGTGGAAATGAATTCTTTCACACAGACATTGACTTAGATCCATGCAGGGCCAGTCACCTCTGTGTTGATGAGTTTGTCTTTCAGGCAGCCTATTTCAGGCATCTTACAGGTAAGATGTCAGGGCTTATCCTACCAGGAGATGGCAGAAAATTTGGAGGGTGGGGAATCCAGGGGCCATGAGGATGTAGAGATTCTTTTTCATCTTCCGTCTTCTACCTTCTTGCGTCAACAGTTAGAAATGGTATTGTTTGGCTTTAAAAAAAAAAAAAAAAAGTCAGATGGGAACACATACTCTTAGAGCAAATTGGTGCATCATAGAAAATTAACAGCCATATTACTTGTTAACTTCCTTAATTTCTACCTCTTTCTGTTCATGCCTTTGATGCTAAAGAAGTCTTATCCAGGGAGATTGCATGGGGCTACAGTCACTGGCCAAGATAGCTTTTTAAGGAAGCTGCTCGAAGAAAGTGTGGCTTGTTTTGGAAGGTCTGAAATGTTTCAGACCTGCAGTTTTTCTTTTCAAACAGAAATATGGGTTTCCTTCATGCAAAAGTCATATCAGATGTGGTTATCATTTCTAAGGTCAAAAACAATAGTTTACTTACACAGTTTCTTTTTCTTCTCTTTTGTACCTGTCCTGGAATAACTTTTCAGGTTCTCTGATAGAATGGAGTACTTTCCTAAGGAACTAATGCAGAAGGGGAAAAAAAGGAAGAAGAAAATGGTACAATTACCTCCTGTTACCAAAGTCTGCTTCTGAGTAGTGACTGCATTTTTTCAAAAGAACTTCTTAGAGCACAGATAGAGTAGTTTTCATGGAAGCAACAACGTGCATTTTTAGTTTGGGAAGTCTTCTTTGTTTTTATCTTCTTCCTAATAAGGTTATAGAGATCATCTGGATGGTCCTGAGCCTTCTTGTTCTGGGGAACCTGGATTTTATCATTGTAAATATTTGGGGTAACACAATGTGGGCCCACAAAAAACTTTTGTTGTGGTTGTAGAAAAGCAGCACCTCTACGTAATAGTGCCCAACAACCACCAATCTTCTTCCCTGTTTGAGAGGATATTTCCCCTAGTTAGGATCATGTTTTGGCTAGCAGGTTTAAGCTACTTTTAAAAACTCTTCTTAGCCCTGGCTGTTGTGACTCAGTTGGTTGGAGCATTGTTCCATAGCCAGAGGGTTGTGGGTTTGATTCCCGGTCAGGGCATATAGCTAAGTTGTGGGTTGATCGCAAGTCCGGGTACGTGTGTATGCAACCCCCAGTCTTACATGTGCAACCCCTAATATGGATGCATGTGATCCCCATCCAGGTGCTGACCCCCAGTCCAGATGGGTATGGGAGGCAACCAATCAGTGCTTCTTTCTTGCATTGATGTTTAATCTCTCTCTCCCTCTCTCTAAAAGCAATGAAGAAAATGTCCTTAGGTGAGGCTAAAGTAAAGGTAAAAATTCTCCTTAAAAGTTAAGACAATTGCATAACTACAGTGAACCTATTTCAGCAAATGTACTGGAATACTTTCTGAAACTCAAACGTCTTCTTTCCTGCTAACTAATTTCTGCTAACCTAACTCAGCTATTGAAACAGACTGTTTACCCTTTTTACCTATGTAGCATAGGTACTGATTTTATCTAGGTCTCCAAAGGCCCTACACCTATCCCCAGAGTCCCTAGGCTTTGGCCGTGTTGTAAAATGATCCTTAGACACATTGTCCTCTTGTTTCGATTAAGTTAGCTTTCTCTATTGAGCACCTCCATACTAGGCTTTAGGCTGGACAATAGTGAAAAGAGGGGAATAGATTCCATGCCAGCCCCAAGAAAGTGCCTAGTTGACTGTTGAAGCCATACATGAAACAGATCATTGTGACTCAGTGTCTCGAAAGTGCTCTGGGAAGCTTCACAGTCCTGGGTACACAGAGAAAGGTCACATCAGTCCTAGCTTCCAGCCTTCAGGCAGAGAAGTACCACTGAAGATTTTAAATAGAGGAGTGCCATCAGCAGATTGGAAAGGTACTCTGGGGTGCGGTCAGCACGGGAGATAGAAGTGGGTGGAAAGAAAGGGGAGTCAGAAGACCAGTTAGAAACCAGGCAAGAAACCTTGGGCTGGAATCAGGGCAGGAATGGTGGCGGTGGCACCAGAGTTGGAAGGCAATGAACAATCTGAGAGATTCCAGAGACAAGACTTGGGTAGTGGGTTATAAACTTTGAATGGAGGGATCCAGCATGAGCTTGACCATATCTTCTGGCCACTCAGTCACTCTGCAGTCCAGCTGGAACTACAGGGGCCCCTGTTTTGCCTGGAGAGTTGATGTGAAGCAGAGGGAGTATGAGGGGCCGTGTGTGAAAGTGGACGCAGGGAGATGAGGATTGTGTTTTAGACATTGTCAGTGAGAGGTTTCTGTTTAAATGCTGATGTTTAAGAGACTAAGGGAAGGAAAAGATGGAAGTACTTAGAAGGAAATCCTGGGCCCTGGCCTGTACCTTACCCAGTATCCCCTGCCACTGGTATTCCAGCAATATCGATAGCTACCAGTTCTGTCTTTGCTCATCAATTATTGTTTTAGTGTGTGCGTGTTCATGTGTTGGTTTTAATGCAGCACTTTTCCTCCACCACTGAACTCAGTAGTGCTTGTTTTATAAATGTTAAGTCAGCAACCTTCATTATCTACCCAAGTACAAATGACTTGTTTTGATCAAGAAGATAAATAACCATGTGTAAAGCTTTGAGATGCACCCTATTTGTAGCCACATGTAGAGAGGGCACTTAAACTTTAAAACCTGTACAGAAGGTGAGTTGCATTCCAGAACAAGAGCATCTTCCCTTTCAGACCTAAGCACTGAAGTTCCTAACCCTTGCCTGCACTCCCAAAGGTCTCCACACCTATCTGTTAGTCCATATCAAAGCAATGGGCCGTGTGCTTTCCAACAGAGATGTGGATGGAATATGTATGATCTTTAGAATCTCAAGAGGCTGAGGATGGGAGTAGAGTGATAAACACATTTCTCCTGATCAACAAGTCGATAGGCACAGTAGCAGATGTGGCTAATACTATACTCCCTAACGCTATTACTCCACTCTCAGAAATCAACTGAATGAGCACTATGGCCCATGCAGTGCCATTTTCATGCAAGCCTGGGTCTGTTTCTGTGTATTTGAACATCACAAAGAGAAGAGCAGTTGCTCACTTTGTGGTTTCTAACCAGCATCATGCCAGGGCATCTAGCAAATTCTCTCCCCTGTTGCAGTAACTACTTGTGACCACATTCATAGCTCACAGAGACTGGAGACGGACCTCTAAAACTCAGGGAACTCTCCAACCAGAGAGCGGACCCACCTGCTCCTCTGCAGACCCCAGAGATTCAGCCAGGAGGGCATGCAGCCTAGATGGTCTGGTACTTTTGGCTATCTGTAGAAACTTAATTTACATATTGATCAGACATGCAGGAAGAGTAATTTCCTGTAAGTCCTGAGTCCTAGCAAAGTGGAAATGCTCTCCTTGTCTGTTGTGATGATTCAAGCTACAAGATCTCAGGGGGTGAATCAGTCACCGTTGGGTCGGGCTCTGAATGTCTTGATTTGAAAAGTCAACTTCCAGCTTTACCACCTGCTATACATCCACATCCAGACCTAAAAATTTACCTGCCCTGTCATCTCAGTAGTTGGAATGAAAAGCAAAAACTTTTAAATAATGTACATGTTATTTTTTCCTCCTAAAATGTATAGTCCATTTTTTCCCTGAATATTAAGCACTTTCACATGGTCTCTCATAATTTCCTTGGGAGATAAGTCCATTTATAAATGCTAACAGCTACTTTTAGCAGCTGGAGTTAATGCTTCCACCTTTTTCTCAGAGCTTAAAACCTTACTCCATGTTGGCAACCCACAGCCAGGCCTGGGTGCAGTGCGATGTCAGCACTGATGCTGGAGGCTTAGAAACCCATCTTGTCTTTAGCCCTCTGTCTAGGTTGACACTGGCCGGTCTCCTCATGCTGCAGTTTTTCCATCTGCTAAGAAGCCACACAGCAATTGACACCAACTTTACAAGGATATTATGAGGAATGAAGCAGTAATGGTTATAAGATGCTTTGAACCTTTTCAAAGGAAAGTGATCTGAAAACACATGTTTTTTTTTCTCTTATGGGGGAGTGTCTTTTGCTCCTGGAGGCAGCTGAGTGATAAACTCGCCTGCCTCACAATTTTGCCCCACCCATGGGTTTCCCCATCTTCAGAACTCAAATCTAAGGGCAGACATATAGTGCAAAATGGCAGGGCCAGGCTCCCTTCAGCTAGAGAGATATGAGCAAGAAGGAAGGGTCAGCGTTGTTTGGAGCAGACTTCTCTGCACCATAACACAAAACAATGCATCACGACACTTGATAAAAATACTGGTCTTGCACAAATATTGTGAAGTTTAAATGAGACTTTTTTTTTTTTTTTTAGTGTATGATATATAGTATGTGTTCAACAAGCAATAACTACTACTTTTTAAAAAACATTTATTTATTTATTTTTACTAATGAAAAAAATATTTATTGGGGCAAGAGGATGAAAGCAACATAAAAATCAAAAGCTCACTTGGCTTTTTCATTTAATCTTTATTGTATATTTTCCATTACTATTTAGTTCCCTTACACACATTCCTACACACACACACGCTGCTTATCTGGCTTTTATTGGGTCTTCTTTCTCTTGTCTGATGGGGGTGGAATTTTATGTGGACATCTTATAAGAGTCCCAATCTGCTCATAAAATTCTTACACAGGGAGAAACTGTGGGGCAGAGATTCCTTAAGTGACACATTAGGAAAACTCATCAGGGCAAAGAACTGCTCAGCGCTGCCTTCTTTCTCTTCTACCTCAGGCACTACAAAACCGTCACTGCACACACCACGGTGAGCTCAGCAATTAGCGAAAAGAAACTCTGGAGGCCCACTCTGCCATCCCGGCACTGGTCCAGGTCCTTCATTATTTTGTCCAGGGCCACAGAGTCTTTTTGATTTTCCAGAAATTCAGGGCACTCTTTTTTTGTGAATGTGCTGAGATTCTCCTTTGTGAAGTAGCTCTTATCCTCAGCAAGTTTGTGAAACATGGACATCATGGTTTCCATGGCATGTTCTATTTCAGATGGCATCCTGGTGAGGTCTTGGCCTGAGGTGAGGCAGGATTGCTATTCGGGCTGGGATGTGTGGCCAGTCAAAGATTTTTTATTTTTAAATTACTGTTGATGTACGATATTATATTAGTCTCAGTGTACCACACAGTGATCTGGCATTCATGTAACTTACAAAGTGATCACCCCAGTAAATCTAGTACCCATTTGACACCATACATAGTTATAACAATATCATTGACTATATCCCCTTTGCTGTACTTTACATAGATGACCAATTTGTACTTTTAATCCCTTCACCTTTTTCACCCATCCTCTCAACCCCCTCCAACCTGGCAACCATCAAAATGCTGTGTATCTATGAATCTGTTTCTATTCTGCTTGTTTGTTCACTTTGTTTCATAGATTCCATATATAAGTGAAACCATCTGGCATTTCTATATCAGACTTATTTCACTTAGCACAATACCCTCTAGATCCATTCATGTTGTTGGAGATGGCAAGATTTCACTTTTTGATGGCTGGAACATATTTCATTGTATATATATATATATATATATATATATATATATATATATATATACACACACCACTTCATTCATTTATTGATGGACACTTAGGTTACTTCCATATCTTGGCTATGGTAAATAATGCTGCAGTAAACATATAGATGTATATGTCTTTTCAACTTAGTGTATTGGGTTTCTTCAGATAAATACCCCAGAAGTGGAATTGCTGGGTCCTTCTTTGTCACTTGTTATAGCCTTTTTTAAAAAGTCTATTTTGTCTAGTATTGCTATCCCAGCTTTTTTGTTTTGTTTGTTTGTTTTGTTTCCATACATATGAAATATATTTTTCCATCCTTTTACTTTCAGCCTTATGTATGTCTTTCAACCTGGTTACTCTCCTGTAGACCATATATATATATATATATATATATATATATATATATATATATATTGTTTTGTTATCCATGTAACCGCCATATGTCGTTTGATTGGAGCATTTGATACATTTGCATTTAAAGTAATTATTGAGAGATATGTATTTTTAAAATATCACTTATTTATTTACTTTTTGAGAGAAGGGAAGGGAGGGAGAAAGAGAGAGAGGAACATCAATGTGTGGTTGTCGCTGGCACACCCCCAAATCGGGACCTGGCTGGCAACCCAGGCATGTGCCCTGACTGGAAATTGGACCAGCAACCCTTCGGTTTACAGGCCAGTGCTCAATTCACTGAGCCACATCAACGATAGCGAGAGATATGTATTTATTGCCATTTTATTATTCATATTCTTTATTTTTAATTTTTTATGTTTTTAAAGATTTTTATTTATTATTTTTAGAGAGAGAGGAAGGGAGAGAGGCAGGGAGGGAGACAGATATCAAAGTATGGTTGCCTTTCACCTGCCTCCAGCTACAGACCTGGATGGAGACCTGGCTTGCAGCCTGATTATTTTGCCCTGGCTGGTAATTGAACCAGCGACCTCTGGGTTTGTAGGCTGGTTTTGCAGGCTGGTGCTTTATCCACTGTGCCACCAGCCAGGGCTATTATTCATATTCTTATCTTTTTTCTTTTTCTTCTTTAAAAGACTTTATTTATTTATAGAGAGAGGGGGAGGGAGAGAAACATCAATGTATGGTTGCCTTTTGCCTGCCTCCAGCTACAGACCTGGCTGGAGACCTGGCATGCAACCTGGCCATGTGCCCTGGCTGGGAATCGAACCAGCGACCATTGGGTTCACAGGCAGGCACCTTATCCACTGAACCACCAGCCAGGGCTCTTTTTCTTCGTAAAGAAGATCCTTTAACAATTCATGTAATACTGGTTTGGCGGTGATGAACTTTTTTAGCTTTTTCTTGTCTGAAAAGCTCTTTATGTATCCTTTGATTCTAAATGATAGCTTTGCAGGGTAGAGTAATCTTGGTTATAGGTCCATGCTTTTCACCGCTTTGAATATTTCATGCCCGTTTCTTCTGACCTGCAAAGCTTCTGTTGAAAAATCAGCTGATAGTCTTATTGGAGCTTCATTGGAGGCAACTAACTGCTTTTCTCTGGCTGCTTCTAAGATTCTCTCCTTGTCTTTAACCTTTGGCATTTTAATTATGTTTCTTCACTATTTTTTAAAAAGATTTTATTTATTATCCTTAGAGAGAGAGGAAGGGTTAGAGGCAGAGAGGGAGAGAAACATCAATGTATGGTTGCCTTTCACCCGCCTCCAGATACTGACCTGGCTGGAGACCTGGCTTGCAATCTGATTATGTGCCCTAGCTGGGAATTGAACCAGCAACCTTTGGATTCACAGGCCGGCACCTTATCTACTGTGCCACCAGCCAGGGCCTAATTATGTTCCTTGATGTGGGCCTGTTTGGGTTCTTCTTGTTTGGTACCCTCTGTACTTGCTGGACTTCTATTTCTGTTTCCTTTGCCGGGTAAGGGAAGCTTTTCATCATTATTTTTTCAAACATATTTTTAATTTCTTGATCTTTCTCTTTCCTTCTGGCACTCCCATGGTGTGAATGTTGATATGCTTGAAGTTATCCCAGAGGCTCTATAAACTACCCTTAGTTTTTAATTCTTTTTCCCTTTTTGCTTTTCAGATGGGGTGTTTTCTGCTTCCTTATCTTCCAATTTGCTGATTTGATCCTCTGCTTCATCAACTCCACTGTTGATTCTCTGTAATGTATTCTTCATTTCAGTTAGTCTGTTCTTCATTTCTGCCTGGTTCTTTTTTTTTTTTAAGATTTTATTAATTATTTTTAGAGAGAGGGGAAGGGAGATAGGCACATAGGGAGAGAGACATCCATGTGTGGTTGCCTTTCACCTGCCTCCAGCTACAGAACTGGCTGGAGACCTGGCTTGCAACCTGATTATGTGCCTTGGCTGGGAATCGAACCAGTGACTTCTGGGTTCATAGGCCGGTGCCTTATCCACTGTGCCACCAGCCAGGGCTGGTTCTTTCTTATGTTTACTGTCTCCATTTTTATGTTTCCTGTCTCTTTGTTGAAGTTCTAAGTTCATCTAATTTCCTCTAAGTTCATTGAACATCCTATAATTAGTGTTTTGCAATTCTGCAAGTTGCTCATCTCCTTGTCTTCATTTTGTTTAGTTCTTTTTCTGCAATTTTGTCCTGTTCTTTCATGTGGGACATGTTTCTTCGTCTCCACATTTTGGTTGTTTTCCTGTGTTTGTTTCTATGTATTAGTCAGAGATGCTGCTACGTCTCCCGGTCTTGGTAGAGTGGCCTTATGTAGTAAGTGTCCTGTAGGGCCCAGTGGCGCAGCCTCCCCAGTCACCTAGCTGGGTGTTCCAGGTGTACCCCTTGTGTGGGATGTGTGCACCCTCCTATTGTAGTTGAGCCCTGATCGCTGTTGGCATTTCAACGGGAGGGTATTCCCCCCGTACCAATAGGTTTCAAGGACTGGGCACAACTACCATGGAGAATCTGCTGTGCAGAAGCTTAACCCATGGGGCAGAACTCACTTCAGTCAGGCTCAGGTATCTGCCGAGTCCACCCCTTGAATGCATCACTCGTGGAGGTGATTAGGTGGTACTTTGACATGGTCTGAAGTTGTCCATCTGGTACTGTGGGGGACCCTAACCGGCTGTAAAACCCCCCAGTGCCGTGGATAAACCAAAAACCATCCCAAACATCTCTGTGTAAGGGAAAGAAGATCTTCTGGCCAGTGGCTCAAGGCCACAGGCCCAGTTCTTTATTCCCAAAGGTCTTTTATTGAAAGGGGTAAACTTAGAGGCATGTAGCTTGTCAATCAATGCTAATCAATGCTAATTACAGGGAAATGGAAAAACAAGTGAGGGGGCAGGGAGATCTCACTCAGGTCAGGATGTACATTCAAATTTAAGACAGTTCCGCTGTCAGTACAACAAAGGATCCAGCTAAGTGAGAAAACAAGCCAGGCTCATGGTAACTAAAGTATTTACCCATGATCTAGTCCCCTTCCCCCAAGGGCCACTGGTTTTACATGGAAACATATATGTACCCAGCATTCCTGGCCTTCCAGATAGGACTTACAGGTTTAGCCTGGCCCACTCAGGATTCCAAGTTTCAATGCTTTTTCCCAAGTGGGCTCCAACAAGGCACACTGGCTCTGGGGGCTCCTGGGTGGTGCAGTCCAAGATCAGCTGCTCCCTGTGCCCCACCTGGGGCCACCTTGCATGAACTATGAAGCTGTATGCAGATGGCTGCTACTTTTGCTGGGCTTGGAGGAGACCAGGAAAGGCCAAGCTGTGAAACAAGGCCAGCTGCCACTAGTGCTGGTCCTGGAGCTACTTAGCAACATGTATGCAGTACACAGAGTCCAGAAGCTGCTTGTTTGAGAGATTTTGGGAAAGTCAGGAGCATGAGCCAAGATAAGCCATTTGTATGGAAATCCACTGGAAAGGTTTTTGATGAGCCTGTATGTTGCTTGGGCCAGGGTTTCAGGGAATTACCAGGGCAGGACAAACAGAGTGAGGCAGAATGATGTAGACTCATATGTGGCACCTGCTGGCTCTATGGGAAGAAGACTCAGCAAAGGGACAATGGCTTCTGCCAGCACTTTTGTCTGGGAGTAAGCAATGCCACCAGCTCTCACCCTGATGCTGGACAGTTCAGTTCCTCCTCTATGTCCCTGGCATATTTCAAGCTGCTGCACTAGTGCTGCTTCTCAGAGGAAGTAGGTCTCTCAGCAAGTAAGTCTGTGCTTGGTCCCTTTAAGTGGAATAGCTGGGATTCTAGCAGCCCTCCATCTCACTCAGTCACAATTCTGGCTGGTTTTTACAGCCAGAAGTTATGGGGCCTTATCTTTCTGGCGCTGGGGCTCTGGGCTGGAGAGCCTGGTGTGCAACTGGGAACCCTGGCTCCTCAGGGGACACCTCCACAGCCCAGATAATCCTTTCCAATTTTTAACCACTACATGTGGATGTGAGACCAGCCTGTTCCACATTTCCACCCTTCCTATTAGTCTTGATGTAGCTTCTTTATATCTTTAGTTGTAGGACCTCTGTTTGGCTAGATTTCATTCAGGTGGTTCTGAATGATGGGTGTTCTGTAATTTAGTTGTAATTTTGATGTGGCTGTCAGAGGAGGCTAGTACCATGTTTACCTTTGTTACCATCTTGACCAGATCAATAGCTACTCCTTTTATATCTTTGTTGGCAGTTGAGAGAGGAGTTCCTTTTGTTTTTGGTGCTAGTGTCTAAAAGTATCAGTGTGTGCAAATACTAAACATGGCCAAGCAAAATTTGCCTTAATATTTTCTCATGAAATTACCCTTACAGTTGGTCTGGCCGGCGGTTCAGGTTGTAGACGGTAGCATGGACTATATGTGGGCGTATACATGTTGTGGAAACTCATTCTGCAGAGGGTAATGTGGCCCATTGTCTGCACTCCTCTTGCATCCCTGGCATCCCACCTCCATTTAGACCTCCTCTCATCACCTCTCATTTGAACACATTCACAGCTTCCCTTTTGCTCTCCGTCTCCAGCCTTTCTCCCCCAGTTATTCTTCCTTAACTCTGTTCTGTTCATGGCATTCTGCAGCCTTGCTTTGGAGCCTCCTTGATGGAGCCAAATTTCAATGGCAGGACTTCAGGGCCTTCACAGGACATCCCATTTTCTTTGTCACCTCATTCTCTGCTAGTCCAGCTGACAGTGGCTTTGGGCTTTCCTGCCTCCACCCTCCTTTCCCTGCTGCCTATGCTTGCCTGCCATTCCTACTCATCCTTCATTTGGGTACAGCTTTCCTCCATGACAGTTCAAGCCTGGCCTTTTTTAAGAACACTTCCCTAATGCACCTTCTTCTGCTGTCCCATCTGAAGCAGTCGGAGCCTCTTCCACACTAGTAGGGTCCCACATCTCTCGACCAGCACAGGCAGCATTCTGACTAATGTCTTTGTATGTCCCTTTTAGACAGCCTGGTTCTGGGTCTCCCATCTTAACTTTCCACAGAAACTTGTCCCTGGGAGACACCCACCAAAGGTCTTCCACACAGAGATGGCTCTGCTTGTTCTTAGTCTTCTCACTCAGAAATAACATTCCAGCATTCAGCTGCCCAGTGTTTCCTCATGCCACCCTTAAAGAAATGTCTTTAAGCTAAACTTCCCTGAAGGAAATTTACATCTCTGTCCTCTTATGCACTCCTCTATGGGGGTGCACAACAGCTGTTCACCGTCTTTTGTAAAACCCCTCAGAAATGGCTGTGAAGTAACTCCCTTCTTCAGGATACTTAATCCCAGTTCCCTTGACCTCCATTGTGGATCCAATGTGCTTACTTCTTCGATCATCACCCTGCTCTTACTACATTGTTTCTACACTCTCCATGTTCCTCTCAAGTCGAGGAAGGCTTAAGAATGTCATTTTCAGGAAAAAAAAAAAAAAAAAGGATGTCATTTTCCTGGCATGCTACAGCACAGCGAAGCTCAACTCAGAATCAGCCTCTTACTACGAATTTCTTAAATACCCCCTGAAGGTTGGGTGACCAGAGCTTTTGGCCCCAGGGCTCTGGACACAGGAGCGTTCCTCTCTGGCTAGAAAGGAAGCAAATGAATGGCCGCTTAGAGTGAAGCACCAGTGAAGGAAGGACTGGGAAGAAAGCCAGCCCTGGCCTTTAAATCAGGATGACAATGTAGATACTGCAGAGCCTCTTCAGCCGTTAAGGCCCTAGGGAAGGAACGTGGCCCCAGTGAATGATCTGCCCTCTCTGGTGCCAGGTAATGTGGGGATAGTCTGAATTCATTCCAAATAAGAGCAGGCCTTCATTAAACATCTTGTCTTCAACAGAAATTGTAAAATGTATCTTAACCTTCCAGCCTCACACTCTTCACTATATAACTTTAAGGCTCATTGGACAATTTGGCCCACTTTCCTCCTGGCAGAGAGGTTATACCAATTAAGAGTATTTCCAGCACTTCTCTTATGGCCAATCAAATAAATCAAGTCCAAGAAAGATTCATAATCTTGCTATAAGGTAGCTGCTTCCTCTCATACACATCCTCCTAATTTGTGTACAGACACATTCACACACAGGTACATGACTGCACAAGTGCATACATGCATATGAACATGCACACAAACAGGCACATGAATGTACACATGCATGCACACACAAGTGCATACACACATAGGCACATGAATGTACATGTGCATCCATACACAGGAGTATGCATGCATATGCACATAAGTGTATGTATAGATGCTCACACAGGTGTGCACACAGGCACATGAATGCACAGGTGCACACATGCATGCACACTTAGGCATAAGAGTACACAGATACATGAATGCACATGTGTGTGCACACATAAGCACATGCATACACACAAACACATGAGGCACGAGCACACAGGCACATGAGTGCACATGTGCATGCTATATACATGAGCATATGCACATAGACACATGAGTGCATACGTTTATGCAAATACATGAGTGTGCACACACAGATGCATGTGCACACATGTCCACACTCTCACAGCTTACAGGGTGGGTGTGGCCATTCACACTGAGGTTGATACTGTTAAATGACAACAGAGAGGTGGGGAAAGGCTCAGGGATGGAGGCTTTCATATGAGGCATGTCCGGTATCCCCAATAAGTTTGGGTGTCTGGACCAGTGTCCTCTGGAAGTTGCCATTTTTCCTGGATTCACTTATACTCTCTCCCCTTCCCTGGCCTGTTGTCCCACTGATGGGCATCATCTTGAAAATGAATCCAAAGCACTGTCTCTTCATTGTCTCTTTCCTTCTGTGTATTTGTTCTGTTTAGAAAAAAGCAAGTTACCTTTTTCAGTCACCTTTGCTTTTGCCCTGGCCAGGGGAGACAAAATGCACCAGTGAACATGCTTCACCCTGGGGAAGAAAAGGAAGGGAAAGTACCAGTCAGCTCTCCCCACCACCAAGGCCCACTTGCCTTCTCTTTCCCACTGTGTTCGTCTGCAGCACTGCCCATGAGGAGAAGAGAATACCTGGCCTTTAGCACCTAAGCAGTGCAGGCACATATCTTTCCATGGCTTCTTTCACAGTTCCCAAAGGGAGGGAGAGAGGGAGTGTCATACACAGGAAATGTAGTATATAATTTATAAAATAAAACAAAGATACACATCTCAACAGCTTGGGAATACCTTACCAGGAAAGGTCTTAAAAAGGAATGATTTTTATTGTGTCAATAGTGAAATGTGTTTTCATTCAAATAAAAAGTATTTATGGAGATCCTCTTTTATGCCAAGACCTGCTTCAATGGTGGGTGTAGGAAGTGAGTAAAGCAGACACAGACCCTGATCTCAGAGAGCTTCAGTCCAGCCAGGAAACAGTTAAAAGTCATGTAATCAAATCAGTGTCAGAAGTCGCATTGGCTGCTGTGTCAGGGAAGGCAGGCAGCATGGCGGACATGACACATGCAGCCTGGGACTGAGCTCGAGGAAGGCCCCTGTGAGCGGAGAAACTGGTTGTAAGCAGGAGTTATCCAGAAGCAGGGGAGGAATTGCTTTAAACTTCAGGAAGCCACAGCCTAAATAAAGTCTGTTGATCCTCAACAGACTTACGTATCCATAAGTATCCATACTTAGTACCTTTAAGGAGAATTCAAATTAGTTGGGCATGAAACCAAAAGGATTTCAACTTACTCTGGGCCAATCATATTTCAAATAAAGCAGAATGTGGGTCTGCACGAAAACAAAGGCCGTGGAGGCCTCACGCGCTCTGCTCTGTGCCTCTGAGCCTTGTTGCGCTCCTACAGTGATTTGTACCGCTTTTGCTTGTCATAGCTCATTGTTACTATGAAGTTCAAATTGCATTTGGATGCACTTAGCGCTGTAATGTTCAGGTTTCATTTTGTCCCACTCTTAGGAGGTGGCCATGCCTGATGTGTCTTATGGACATGCCCAGTCCTCCCTGAATTGGCTCCCAGCCCAAATGGTTCTATCAGAGTGGGAAAGGCACCCATCATGGTGTGTCTCAGTTTTAGGTCTGCTTACTGAAGCCACTCTATACTGAATGTGACTGCTCCTTTCCACACTTTAGGCTGGGGCAGCGGTGTTCTTCCTCCATGGAACAGGGACTTCTCTGGAATATTGGTGCTGTGATATCCTGGAATATTTGGAAAGACCCTTCTGCCATCAGTACTCTATAACTTTTAACCTTTACTTTTTGTTGTTGTTTGTTTTATCTTAAAAGGCTTGATCTGTCTGTTGAAAGCATCATCCAAGACTGGCTTGAGAGTTCCGAGCTACCGCAGGTGAGCTCCAGACCACTGCTCCAGGGGAGGCTGTGGAGGGGACTGAGGCTCACCACTCGGTGTGTAAGTCACAACAGTGACTTCTTTCTGTATTTATACCTACAAAAATAATCATCCTCCTGAATTGAAGTACCCATACGTAGGTCAGAAAAATGATGGCTTCCCACCCCTTCTTGGCCTGCGGTCAGGCCTCTGCGTCAAGTGACCTGAGTTGTGGCACACATGGTGCTCAGCCCTGAATTGTGTGTAAATGAGCTCTTGCAAAGTGTGTGTGTTTTGGGTGGGGTCACCAAGCCACAGTTCAGTGCAGCTGGAACTCCAGCTCTGCTCTTTCGATGTAGCCAGACCAGGAGCTGTCTGTAGCTTTCCTCTGACCTGTCCTACCCGTAGTCTGTCCATTGTTTCTGGTATGGCTGCCCCTCGACATCGTTCTCGAGTTCTGCGTCCCTTCCAAAGGCTAGCTTCTGTCTCAATGGTCATCAAGGTTCATTTCTCTTTCAGGGATATGGGAACCTCTCCCTAGTGAAAGTTTTCCTCTGTCCCTCCCTTTTAGCCCCTGGGCAACTTTAGGGAGTGATGGTTCCCAGCCAGCCTGAGCTCCCTGGGAATCACCCAACCCAGAGCCTCCTGTCCCCTCCAGCCTCCCCAGGCCTGAGCTTCCTGGAGCCTAATGGGCAGCCCGACCCCTTGCCAGCCCAAGTGCTCCCTGTTACTAGAGCCTGGACCCTGAAAGGTCCCAGGGTGGCATCCGGGTGGGGCTGGTCCAAGGACCCTGCAGGCCTGGTGCTTTCCCAGTGGGGTGCCCAGTATGACCGCAGACCTATCACAGACTCCCCGGCCTGGGAGTGGCCCACAGCGGCAAGAAACCGCCCTGGACCCGTTAGCCCTGTTAGCCTGCTCGTTTCTGGTTTCATGGCTGGTTATATGAGCTTCCCCTTGGGAGTGTCTGAATGTCAATGAATGTCTGTGAACCATGAAATTAAGGAACAGGCAGGGCTGTTCTCCATTACCTTTTCAGCCTTCTCCTCACATCTTTGTCCTATCTTACCACACAGGGGAAAGTGTCGGCCACCAGCCGTCATGAGCTCATTCCTAAGAAGATCGAATTATCTTGGGATCACCTGTTAAAAGTTATTTGGTTGACCCAATCCTTCTGGGAACAAAAAAAGAATAAAATCCCAAGCCCTAAAAAGGCAGAATAAAACATGGGTGGGTAAGGCAGCACTTGGTCCTAGGAGGCCAGTGCTTTCAACTCATATGTATTATAATGAGCTACTGTGATTTCTATAGTTTCTTAGGTATGGTTACAGGCAGATTGTTGGTTACAAAGATCTCAGGGAAACAGGTTAAGATCTGTCTGATCCTAAGTAGCCAAGCCTTGCCCTTGTTTTAGATGGGTGGGGTGTGGGGGCCGTTGGCATCCCCTGAAGCCACTACCTAGTGTTCCTAGGCCAGGCTATTGCAAGTTTCCCTAACATTCTTAGTGCGATGTAGAAGCTGGGAGCTCGGAAAGCAGACTCCCGAATCTCCTGGCTCCAAACAACAAGTCTGTTGTGTTGAGCGTTTGGCCCCCAGGGAAGAGAACAGAAAGAGTCCTTCATCAGTACCCAGAAGCAGGCACACCCCACTGGGCAGGCTGTAGCACTGGGGTGACCCTGTCACTGTCCGAGGCTCCTAATTTCTCCTGAAGAGGCTGAAGCTTTGCCCCGAGCAGGAGGCTTTTGCTTTTCATTAAAAGGGGGTGATCTGGTTGCATTAGCGACAGCTTCTTACGTAGACAAGATCTCTGGTATAAACTGAGGAAGCCTGCTGTCAAAACACAGCCAGGTGCAGTGAAGCCAGCTCAGTTGTAAATTGTCGTTTAAACGCAACTGGTATTTCCTTGGGTGCTTAACCATTCAGTAAAAACAACAGAATTGGACAGAAAAGGCCCTGATTTAATGCAGATCTTTCCATTGGTAAATAATAAGATGGCATCTTTTCATCTCTTTACCCACTTTCTGCCATTATTTATGTAGTTGATGATTTACCTGCTTACGTTCCTTGAGAGTTCCTTCTCGTTTCCACGTTTCCACGTTAGCGAAAGGCTCCACAAAGGCCGGGACCCTCTGTTGCAGGAGCCTTGTGGTGAATGGGACACCTTGTTCTTTGTCTCCATCATTATAATATAAAGTTACTAGCGTGCTTGGCCTGGAATGACAACCAGAGCACTGAAATCGCTCTGCTGTTCTTTGTTCTCATTAAAAATTTCTGTCCACTAGCAATTGAAGTCACTCATGACAAAAGAGTCACGTTCTCCTGGTGAAGTTTTTATTCCGCAGGTTACAGAGGCTTTTTGTCTTCTCTCAGTAAGGCTTGCCTTGTGGTTGGCCTCGATTTTCCTTTTTGGCCACATTGAATAGAAATCATCTTTAAAAATGTGGAAATAGCTTCACCAGCAATAAAAGTAATCATGAGCCCCAAAGAACTAAAAGAAATTGGATCCAAACCCCCTTAAAGAACACCCAACCCTCTAACTTTTGGCTTCACAAACAGATTTAAAATTGATTCTACCATTGGTATTACAGATTATTTCCTTTTATGATGTTTTTTGTAATTATGGATGTATTACATATACATTTTGGAATATAAAAAAACTACATAATAAAATAAAAATGACTTAGATAATTTTAAAAATAAATCTTTTCCTTTATTTTCCTGTATGAATATATAGTTTACTCTTTTCTTTGTCTCCATTTTTAAAAATAAAAATAATATGTTTTCTGTATCAAGTTCAGGCAATAGCAAAATACAAAGTGCCAAAGCCCTTACGCTCTTCAGTCTCCCCCACTAAGAGATAATCCCTCTTTCCACACATTTTCCATGCTCTGTGGAACGTATGTGCATATTCTTTTAAAGCAAAATTGGCATTTTATTATTCAAACTTTAAGTCTTCACCAAGGTGTTAGGAAAACTGGACATGTACCTTGTTAAGTTTTGGACCGCTTTCTTATACCATCTATAAAAATAAACTCATTTAAATGAGTTTAAATTAATGAGATTTAGCCCTGGCTAGTGGCTCAATGGATAAGGTGCCAGCCTGTAAACCCGAAGGTCGCTGGTTCGATTCCCCAGTCAGGGCACATGACCAGGTTACAGGCCAGGTCTCCAGCCAGATCCGTAGCTGGAGGCAGGTGAAAGGCAACCCATACATTGATGTCTCTCTGCCTCTCTCCCTTCCCCTCTCTCTAAAAATAACAAATTGAATATTTTTTTAAAAAATAATGAGATTTATTTATTTATTTAGATTTTATTTTATTATTTTTAGAAAGAGGGGAAGGGAGAGAGACAGAGAGGGAGAAAGACATCAATGTATGGTTGTGTTTCACCTGCCTCCAGCCACAGACCTGACTGGAGACCTGGTTTGCAACCTGGTTATGTGCCCTGGCTGGGGAATCGAACCTGCGACCTTTGGGTTGGCAGGCCGGTGCCTTATCCACTGTGCTACCAGCCAGGGCAAAATAATGAGATTTAAATGTCAGACCTGAAACAATGAAACTCCTGGAAGAAAAGATAGGTAGTAAAGTCTTTAACATTACTTTTTTTTTTTTTTTTAAAGATTTTATTTATTATTTCCAGAGAGAAGGGAAGGTAAAGAGGCAGAGAGGGAGAGAAGAATCAATGTATGGTTACCTTTCACCTACCTCCAGCCACAGACCTGGCTGGAAACCTGGCTTGCAACCTGATTACGTGCCCTGGCTGGGGAATTGAACTAGCGACCTTTGGGTTCGCAGGCCAGCAC
Organism: Noctilio leporinus; assembly: GCA_004026585.1. Lineage (NCBI taxonomy): Eukaryota > Metazoa > Chordata > Mammalia > Chiroptera > Noctilionidae > Noctilio > Noctilio leporinus. The sequence continues at coordinate 100,155 of PVIW01004441.1, read as the reverse complement.
CTTATCCACTGTGCTACCAGCCAGGGCTAATGTTACTTTTAGTAATAAATTTTTGGCATGTATCTTTGGGCAAGGTCAACAAAAGAAAAAAGTAAACAAATGAGACTCCATCAAAAAGACAGCCTACTAAATGGGAGAAGATATTTCCTAATGATACATCCAATAAGGGGTTAATATCCAAAATATATGAGGAACTCATATAACTTGATACCAAAAAAATAGTCCAACTTAAAAATGGGCAGAGGACCTGAATAGACATTTCTCCAAAGGGGAGGTACAGATAGCCAACAGACATATGAAAAGATGCTTAACATCAGTAACCATGAGGGAAATTCACATTAAAACCACAGTGAAATATTATTTCACAACCTTCAGAATGGTTATCATGAAATAAATCAACAAATACTGCTGGCATGGATATAAGAAAAGGGAACCCTCATGCACTGTTGGTGGGATTGCAAATTGGTGCAGCCACTGTGGAAAACAATATGAAGTTGCCTCAAAAATTAAAAATAAAGTTGCGCCCTGGCTGGTAGCACAGCGGATAAGGCGCTGGCCTGCGAACCCAGGGGTCACAGGTTCGATTCCCCAGCCAGGGCACATAACAAGGTTGCAAACCGGGTCTCCAATCAGGTCTGTGGCTGGAGGCAGGTGAGAAGCAACCATGCATTGATGTCTGTCTCCCTCTGCCTCTCTCTCTTCCCCTCTTTCTAAGAATAATAAATAAAATTTTTTTTAATAAATAAATAAATAAAGTTGCCATGTGATGCAGCAATTCCACTTTTGCATATTATCCAAAGAAAACATAAACATTTATTTTGAAAGATATACAGAGTGTGCGTGATAAATTGGCAATAACATTGCATCTCCTTATTTCACGTTCTTATTAACTTTGAAAAACTATGTTTCTAAGGTTATGATTTAACATCATTGTTTCAGATATAAATTGTTCAATTCTGAAAGCAATACAATGTTAGAGCAACTGTAATTCCTGGACTACAGGCAGGGCGAACTGCTAAGGAAATTGCAGACTTCAATAACATCCCCTTTACATATAATTTACAACATGAAGAAAGTACATGATGCTGATCCTGATGTCACCACACCAACAAGGAAAATGCATAAGGTACGCAAGAATCACACAAGTCCAGATATTTGTACACAGAATCCAGGAGATCATCAGTGAAGATCCAGGAAAGTTAAGGTGCTCCATAGCAAGAGAACTGCTGATTTGCAACCGTTCCCAAGATCATTGCTGAAGGTATCGGATACAGATCGTATGTTCTTCGAAGAGGCCAATTTATAACACAGCAGACAAAGGACAGGTGCTTTGAAAAAGCAAGGAAATTGCTAACAACATTGAAAAATCCCAAAGGAAAAAACCCTCTGATTTTCTTCTCTGATGAAAAGAATTTTCAGCAGGACCAAATAGTCCACAGAAGAAACAACAGGTGGCTCTGTGAGAATCTTAATGAAGTCCCAATTGTCATGAAAACTAAATTTCCTGTTATAGTGATGATGTTAGGTGTTGTCAGCAATGAAGGAAATGGCATGACCCCGCAGCTTCCCCCACAAGGCTTAAAGGTGACTGCTGATGTTTACCTTGATATTTTGAGAGAAGTAGTTGTACCATGGATGAAGCAATTCACAAATGGACGTCATTTTATCTTCTAACAAGATGGTGCATCAGCACATAACACCAAAAAGGTGCAAGAATGTCTCAGTGTCAATGTTCCTGAATTCTGGTCAAAGGAAGTCTGGCCTCCTAGTTCACCAGATGCAAATTTGTTAGACTATTACGTATGTGGCATTTGTGAAAGAGAAGTTAATAAACAACCTCATTCCAATAAAAAGACTGTTAAAGCAAATATTGAAAACATGATGATACCCATGCATAAAGAAAAATTAATGGAAATGTGCCCGATTCCAAAGTTGAATCCAGTCTATTACTGCTGCAAATGGAGAGTTTTTTTTTTAACAATTAAAAAAAATGACTATATTTATGTACTTACATATAAGAATAAATTTATTTCAAAATATAACTCTTGTGGTATGTTATTTTACTAAAATTTTGCGAGTTTATTGTGTGCACCCTGTATGTACTATGTTCATTGCAACATTATTTAACAATAGCCAAGATATGGAAACACCCTAAATGCCCATCAATAGATGAGTGGATAAATAAGATGTGGTACATATATACTACTTAGCCATACAATAGAATGAAATCTGGCCATTTTCAACAACATGGATGGACGTAGAGGGTATTGTGCTGTGAAATATGTCAGACAGAAAGACAAATACCATTTGATTTCACTATGTGGAATCTAGAAAATGAAACAAATGAGCAAACAAACCAAACAGAAAAAGATTCAGATATTGAGAACAAGCTGATGGTTGCCAAAGGGGAAAGGGATGGGAATTTTTATAAAATGGTCCACAATTTACTTTCTTCCTTACCAGCTATGTGACCTCCTGGAAACTGTAAAATATATATATTAGACTTCTAAAATATCACAGAAAAAAAGTCAATTTTCTATAGTTGTGTTGTCTTAATTATTTTTTAAATAAATTTTATTGCATTTTACTCTAGATTGTGATGATAGTTGTATTTGCCTGATTACCCAAAATGCTAATTCACTGAAGGATAAACACTATCTTTAATACCTTGTCAATTTTAGGAGAAGTAAATTGTAAATCATTTTACTTAGTCTATATAAAAGAAAAAAGAATCTTACATTTAACATTCTGTAGTAAATATTCACCCAAGAAAGCATACATTGAAAGAACAACATGAGGGAATATTTAGTATGGTGCATGGGAACTATTACAGTTAATGCATGTTTGGTAACTAAGACCCTGTGCTCCACTAACCCTGGTATGTGCTCCTAAGGGCTGCACATAAAACAGGAGCAATTCAGCAACTTCCTTAGATTTTAGAGTTAGAGCTTTTCTTCAAAAAAAATAAAGCAAAACATGAAATTAATATAGAGAACTTCTCTGTTTTCATTGCTGTGGATGGACCTCTGTGATTCCTCCCTTTAATTCCCTGCCCACATTGCCAAGTACTTATAATCTTGTGTACATATTTATTAATTGTATAATTTTCTTTTCTAGTGTCTCCTCAAGTTTTCATATTTTCCTTTGACTAGTGTAGTGGATAATTGGGCCTTTAGCCACCAAGCTGTCCATCCTTCTATCATTGTCCACATCAATGTAAATGAATCTTCCCAAAACACAGCTCAGATCCCTCCTCACCAAAAACCCTTTCCTCGTTACATGCATTCGGAATAAACTCTTTGGCCTTCAGGCTATCAGAAATGCCCACACTACTTATTTAACTCTATAGTCTACCACTCCTAAGCATGTGCCCAACCATAATTACCAGTCAATGTTTCATACATCCCATCCCTCAACTCCAGAAACAAGGCTTATGTCTGAACTCATCTGTGTCTTACCTGCTATGATGTGCGTGGTGGATTCTCAGGCCGCACTGTTCTATACAGCAGTACATAAGCAACCTGTGGTTTTTAAGCTCCTGAAAAATATCTAGTCCTGACTATTGCGGCTCAGTTTGTTGGAGCATCAACTACAAAGTGAAAGGTTGCTGGTTTGATTCCTGGTCAGGGCACATGCCTGGGTTTCAAGTTCTGTCCCTGATGAGGGTTCATAAGAGAGGTAACCAATTGATGTTTCTCTCTCTCATTAATGTTTTCCTCTCTTTTTCCCTCCCTTCCCCTCTTTCTAAAAATAAACACAATATTTTAGAAAGAAAAATATCTAGTGCAGCTGGAGAGTTGAATTTTGAATTTAATCTCAATTTAAATTAAAATCTAATAATCCAGTTCTTGTTTGGAGTAACTTAGGTATGTGAATGCATCTACTTCTTCAATTGTAAATTTCATGAAATCAAAATACAGACCAAGCATTTCTGATTAAAATTGAGCTTCCAAATTGAGGTGGTGTGTGGAAACACATCATATTTAGATTTAGTACAAAAAAAATTAATGAAGATGGTATATCTCATTAATCATTTTAAAATATTGCTTACATGTTTAAATGATATTTTGGGTACTTCACGTACCCAACTAAATATATTATTAAGATTAATTTTAGCTGCTCTGTCTTACTTTTTAAATATGGCCACTAGAAAAATTTAAATGACAAATGTGGCTTGGGTATATTCCTACTGAATATTCCTACTGAGTGTATTCAACTAAAACTATTAGTTGACTCAAAATTTTAGCAATACATCTTAAAATCCCCCGCCAAACAGGCACCATTGAAATCATGTGTATTTTTGTCAAGCGTATGAATAAAGAGCTGGCCAGCCCTTCACTCTGTAGGGGCTGCAGGGGTGCTCTAACCCACAGGTGGGAGAGCTGGGTCACCAACAGCACTTAGAACAGGTGAATGAATTACCAGGCTTCTTTGGCTCTTTAACTCCTAGGTGACCTGTTTCCTGAGGTACTAACAAGTAAGACACTGACACCTGTGACCCTCACAGCCCTTTTGTGTCTGCGTTTTTACTCTTAGAAAAGTGCTCAGCAGCCATTAAGTGGCAAAATCATAGGCAGCAGTGGCAGCGACAGGATGGAGGAGCTGGGCAATAGCCAATCCCATACAGTGTCCTGGAAACTGACAGGAATCAACTCAGGATCTCAGGCTCGCTCCTGACCTTGGAATTTAGAACAGCAGGTTATTGGGTCATCTTGGAAAATGTCACTTCTTTCCAAGCCAACACCTTCACGTTGCCAAGGGCCACACAAACAAATGATGGAAAACTTTTAAGTCTTGCAGGGAAAATGCTGTAGTCATTGAGGAAACTTGATGTGATGTAAGAGACTTTCTGTCACTGGAGCTCTTAGCACTGAGAAAGTCAGGTGGTTTATTAGAGGAAAACCTTGCAGGCTTCTTTTAGCACAGATTATGTAATATTATCAACATAATTCTAAGGCCCACTAGGATATTCAGTCTCAGTGGTGCCTGTAAGAATTCTACATTTAGTGGTCATTCAAGAAAACTGACACTAGTTATTTTGCAAATTCCAGAGAAATTTTCAAATTATAAGTGCTATGAGATGCTTGATTCCTTTTGTTCCCAGGTTGTTGTGGTTTTTTAAAAAAGATTTTATTTATTATTTTTAGAGAGAGGTGAAAGGAGAGAGGCAGAGAAGGAGAGAATCAATGTATGGTTGCCTTTCACCTGCCTCCAGCCATGGACCTGGCTGGAGACCTGGTTTGCAACCTCATTATACGCCCTGGCTGGGAATCGAACCAGCAACCTTTGGGTTCGCAGGCTGGCACCATTCCACTGAGCCACCAGCCAGGGCTCTGTTCCCATGTTTTTTTTAATCCTCCCCTGAGAATATGTTTATTCATTTTAAAGAGAGTAGGGGGAGAGGGAGAGAGACAGAGAGACAGAGAGAGAGAGAGAGAAAGAGAAAGAGAAACATCTATTGGTTGCCTCCCATACAAGCCCTGACTGGATCAGACCTACGACCTTTGGGTGCACTAGATGATACCTAACCAACTGAACCACGCAGCTAGGGCCCTTGGTTCTTTTATATCAGTAAAAGCAGTTGCTACAATGTGCTGTGCTTTGGGACTTCTAATAATTTTGTAGTTATTTTTGTCTGTGGTTAGACTCACCTTCTAAGTGACTAAACAGCTGGTCTTAGATCCTGAGAGGTACAACACTAGGCTGCCTGGCCTCACTTAGGGCAAGGCTTGCAATGTCGATGCATCAACAGAGTCACTCACTGTTGACCCAAGCACCTGGCCCTTCCCAGACTCCTCAATGTGATGTGCTGCCTGGCAGTCACGAGAGACAGAATCCATCCTCCCAAAGAGAAGTTGGTAACTGAGGTCTGTGCTGGGCTTCCTGTTTGACAATGTCCAAGTGTGTTGGCTTTTTCACAGCACGAGGCACCATGATGGAACAGGAGACATTTTCCTGTGGTGCCCCAAATGAAAGCTCTGTGTCTTCCCTCTTTTCTCTTCCTTCCAAAACCTGATTTCCAGAAAGAATTCAAAGTTTCTTCACAGTAGTGTAAGAGGAGACTGCAAGTGAATAATGAGGATGAAAGTGTTTCCTCTCCCTTAAAAATTGTCTTTGCAACTGTGGAGGGAAATCCAATATTTGCTTGGTGGACCAAGGAAAAACCTGTTGTTCTGCCTTTCGGAACAGGAGGAAAGGAAGCTGGAACCACTAGTTTTGAAAAGCCTATTTAGCTCAGTCCAGTTGATAGAGATGATTGGTAGTAGCCTGTGCACGCGTGGGTTTTAATAAAGAAATAAAGCTGGGTACTTTCTAGAAGCATGGCTTTGCAGGCTGAGGTGAGAGGCCTGAGGGCCACCTAGCCCAGGCACGCTGAAACCTGTTCATCAGGATCATCCAGGAAGCTGTTTAAAACCACCAATCCTGGACTCGACCCATACCTGCCGAATGAGAATCTCCATAAGTAGGCTCGGACCGATAGGCAGAATTGACAATTACGTCACATCCTGGAATATATTTGGTCAAAAGGAGTTTCCTTCATTTCTTAATACAATCTAAACTCTTAGAATCCTTCAGTTTTTGTTTGTTTTTTTTTTCTTCCTGAGAAATCCAAAGATCTGGCCTTGGAGTTTAGTTTATAGGTTCAACCAATATGCCGAGCATTGTTGGGTGGAGGGCACACAAAGACAGCCCATGAGCTCATGGCCTGTGGGGGTGTCTACAAAGTTAAAGGTGCACACAAGGGCCTCTACCTTGGGTTGCAAAGCGGGATGAAGTGCAGGGGTTGATTTCCTGGGTTTGCCGTGCTCAGTGGAGCCTGAGACTGAGTTAGGAGACAGGCTTGCAGGCTGGGGACCTAGCTGCACTCAGCCAATCAAAAATCACCCAGTGTGACTGTCTTTAAGGTGCAGAGTCTGATGGGTAATGTTTGGACAGATGGGCCTTAGCTGTTACTCAGGCATTTTGTGTTTGTGGCGGGGTTGATTAATCCAAATCACTTTCATTCTGTCTTTGCCTTAGCTTTAACAAGAACTAATAAAGAGGTAATAAATTAATACAGCAGAGAGCCCGGAACAGTGATGACTTTAATTAACGATTCCTCTTTTCCCTGAAACTGTTCTTCAGTGGACGAAAATGTGCTTTGGGTGCACAATAATGTGAACTTCATTTTCCAGGACTTTCCATGAATGTGTATGATGCATACACATATCTCTCGTTCGTTTAGATATTTCTGAATGGTAGTCCTGTATATCCAACTGAATGTTTTGTACAGGAAATACTGGATTTTATTGCATCAAAGAGGCTGGTATATTTTCTGGTGTGAATGGATGTGGATGTGTGTAGAGATCACACATCTGCCTTTGGAGAGATTAGAGCTATTCCTCTCTTGAGATGGAAATAAATTAGATAACAAATACCAGGTCCCCAAAACAAGAAAGGAGAAGAAGGAGTTGGTTAAGCAAAAAACTGTCTACATACCTTCTGAAGCACTTAATGGGCATTTCCATGTCCTCTTACTTGCTTTCAAAAGCAGAACCCAAATAGAGTCCCTGACTTTTGCCCTCATGTTATCCCCCTGTGGCCTAGAGCAGGGGAGTATCAGAAGCACAGCCTGGAGATGGCCAGCCAGCAAGGGTATCACAAGTCAGGGTAACAGTCAGTGATTGTCAGACTGCCCAAGTCCAAACAGTTTAAAAATTCATGGGACACACATATATATGTATGACAGTTGTCCCCAATTTATTGGTGCACAGTAATAATGAGTGTGTTCAGCTCATTCAGCAAAAGACCCCATCTTTCCAGGTCAGTCCTCTGGCTTAGGCCTTTAAGAGCTCAGTCTGCTGCTTTTGATCCTGTGTGGTTATGACTGCCACCATCACATTCTAGGGGCGGCAGGGGGCCCAGATAATTTGTTGCATAAAATGCAAGGTCGACTTATTTTGAGGTTAATGAGCAAGGGTGCGGGGCTGGGTGAAAGAGGAGAGTCAATCGTGCTATAGCCATTTTGCTGTTTTCACAGAGCACACTGTAGTCCAGTGCTCTGTGAGCTTAGCCCTTCATGGGATGAAGCAGAAACTGACCCAGTCGGTGCAGCTTTGGAGGCAGCCCTACATCTAAGCTGTGTGGCCCTGGGTGAGCTGCTTGCCTTCTGTGAGTCATCGCTACTTCCATGGGAAGAGAGGGGAGCTGGCCTGGGGAAGGCCAGAGTTGCTTTATGACTCATGTCACTTCATACTGGGCTTGGTACCTCACTGTGGCCTGAGCTCCAAGTGTGCCTGGGAGCCTCAGAGAGGAGGAAGGTCAGGATTTACTTTTCCTGTGTCTTCTTTCCTCCCTGGGAACCTGTTGAATTGCCCTTATCCTGGAAATTTTCTGAGTCTGGAGTGATATTGGTACAGTTTTTCTGTTTCATCCTAAGTGATATTTTAAAATATACATTGCAAAGATACCTAATTTGTGCATTTCTTTTCCCTCCCACTGGAAAATTGCTATTTGTAATATTATTAGGAGAAATCTTAAGTAATAATTAACCTGCCAGAGCATTTATGCAGGTTGATCATTGAAGAATAGGCATTTGCTTGTAATTTGGATCAATTATTCACAGATAATAACCTATTTGACCCACAGAAGATGAAAAAATGTTTTCGAGGCTCTTGATGTCTTGAAATTCCTGCAAATCAATAAAAACTGCAGGTGACTTTTTTCATGGACAGTGGCAACTATTATTTCTAGGGTACATGTGGAGACATAAAAATAAGTAAGTGCTTGTTTATGTCTGTTGTCTAATGACCTTGGGGAAAAAGGTTCCATGAGTTCCAGGTTGCCTTTTGAAGAAAAGAAAAACACTGGGGCCAAATGCTCCAAAGGAGCACCTTGCTTTTTCATACTGTCTTATATGTAAATCATTAGAGTATTTGCCGCTTTAAAAAACAAAAACAAACAGAGCCAGTGCTGAAATGTTTATGTGGCCGCAGCGCAGCTGGCCGCAGAAAGGCCAGTGTTCCTTACATTGAGAAAGTAGAACCTACTCGGGGTGAAGCATAACAAAAAATGATCAAACCCAGATGCTTTCCTAAAATTATATTTTCGGTGCATTTGTAAGGCTGTTACAAAGTGTGCTACATGCTAAAAATATTTTCCTTTGTAGGTCGAAGGAAATTTCAAACCGCATTGAGGGCTACATAGATCAGATGGTTTTTCTTAAAAGCGTTTAGGGCATCCTGGTTGTTATTAACCCCGACTTTCCAATATGATATTATTTATGCCCCCAGAAAGCTTCACAATTCGATTCTTCTTTAATTTTGGCAACTTTATGGGCTTGAAAATGCATGGAAGGAAGGCCAGAGTCAGTCAGAACTGGGGACAAGTGATAATGAGATTGGACTGGAGAGAGTGCCTCCATCCCCAGGGCCTGTTTCCCTGAGGAGAAGTCACCTCCACTCTGTTTCAGCCTTTTCTCCCCGTGTTCTCTTCCTTTCTACTCACTGTGTGTACCATCACTTTCCATTATTCTGTGAAGCCAAGCAAAGATATGTTCTTTTTAAGACTCTTCTTGGTTGTATTTATACAAAGTGGGCTTCTCCTGAGTTCTCAGTAGGTCTTTCCTCCTCAAGCTGTTTTTTTTTTTTAAGATTTTATTTATTATTTTTAGAGAGAAGGGAAGGGAGGGAGGCAGAGAGGGAAAAAGAGAGAACCATCAATGTATGGTTGCCTTTCACCTACTTCCAGCTATGGACCTGGCTGCAGTCCTGGCTTGCAACCTGATTATGTGCCCTGGCTGGGAATCAAACCAGCGACTTTTGGGTTCACAGGCCAGCGCTTTATCCACTGAGCCACCAGCCAGGGCTCAAACTGTATTTTTAATCACTGATTATTAACTTGGTAATTGAGGGGTGTCTGCTAGGGTTTGGCATAAATGCTTCTAGTGAACTAAGCTATAAATGGGGTCAATCCAAGAATGTATAGATTGTGCAACTCTCAATTAAATTGTATTTTTTATTTAATTCTTTCCTCTCCCCCCCCCCCATATACTGGATATACTATTTACATATTAGAACTTCCAGAATGAAAGAAAGGCTATCATTTTATTGAGTAGGGTCTATGCTAAGTGCATTAAACATAAGTTATTTACTTCTAGTCACAGTTATATAAGATAGGCATTATTATTATTATTATTATTATACCCATGTTATAGATGGGGAAACTAAAAAGCAACTCTGAATAACTTAAAAGCCCAAGTTATTAAATATTATATTGGTTTTAACTGCATGTAGCTACTATTAGGATTTTAGGTGTTTTTGCATCTAGCACCTGGTCATGCTGGCGCCTTCAGAGAACAATGTAGAAATGTCAAATTTCATGTTTTAAAAATAGTTTACTTATTATTTTTAGAGAGAGGGGAAGGGAGAGAGGGAGAGAGACATCAATGTATGGTTGCCTTTCACCTGCCTTCAGCTATGGACCTGGCTAGAGATCTGGCTTGCAACCTGGTTATGTGCCCTGGCTGGGAATTGAACCAGCGACCTTTGGGTTTACAGGCTGATGCCTTACCCACTGTGCCACCAGCCAGGGCTCAAATTTCATTTTTATGAGCTTTTTGTAACAATAGTGGGTTTATTGCTTTGAGTGCTTGGGGCCTAAACAGGAATGATATTCTCTATAGTAATGCAGACAGGAAAAAGAACTTGCTTCCTCATGTCCACCAGTTCTTTGGGAAGGGACAGACACTAGTTTGCAGTGGCTCAAACATGCCATGTCTCTGCAGGTGCTGGCCAATGGGCATTGCATCTGTGTGGTGGTCAGGTGAGGCTTTTATAACAATGTCACAACTTGGTAATTTGAGACCTTTGAAACTTTACTTAGGTTCAAAATACAAAAAAAAAGCCTTTTGTTTTGGAAGGGAATGAGCATTTACTGGTCTATGTGCGCCTCTGGCTTCCTGTGCCATCTTATTTTGTCCTCACAGCATTATTTCCATTTCATAGGTTCAGAGAGATTGTGTGACATGTCCAAAGTCACACTGCTTCTTGGTGGCAAGGATGGAGGGTTCCTAGATCTTAGTTATTATCTTACCACACATGGCTTTGTGCAGATACAGCTCAGTCACATTCTTAGGACAACACCACTTCAAAAGGCTTAAAAATAACAATAGCATACTTGTACATTAGCATTATTTTCAATGCCCTTGAACCTGGGAGACTAAGAGTGATAAGAAATGCTCACATAGCAGGCAAACCTAAAGCAGACCATAGTATTTATGCTATAAATTGAAATCCATAATTATAAAAAGAGAGCAGATGAGAAGATTTTAGGTTTTGAGAAAGACTAATATACCTCATATTAATACAAATATAAATTAACTGGATGGATTGTTAAATTCTGAGTATTTAGGAGGTGTTCAGGTTGAGTCTAATAAAGCTCTAATGTTGTTTGTGCTTCTTTTCCATCTCTCACACTACTGAACACAAAAGCTGTGTTGTGTGCAGAATGCTGGGTTTATCCCTAGTAGAAAGAAGTTATGTTTGGTATCTAAAGAACAATAAGAGTTTGCTGCTTGGCTGATCAGTGCTGGATTGAGTTCACATTCCTGGCTCCTACTCTCTCACCTACACACGTGGGGGTGGAAGCACAGCAAAGGGAGGGAGGACAGATCTTTTTTTCATAGAGAGGAGATGTGAGCTGGGCTTTCCTAATATGGACACAGCTGGGCCTGGGTTGCATTAAATATGGATTTAATCTACTGCTGGAGGAAACATCGTACAAAAGGTAAAGAGATTAGCAGCCAATCAATTCTGGCCCTTCCCACTGTTTTCCTGGAACACCTCTTATATGGATCTAAATGTTTTGGTTCAGTCATTCTGGAAAATAGCTTTCTCATAAATTATTTTTATTTGGGACAGCTACCCACCCCCAACTATGATAGATTTTACCTTTGTTCTGTGTGTGTGTGTGTGTGTGTGTGTGTGTGTGTGATTTTCTGAGTAGGGAGGGGTAGGATGATTTAGGCTCATTCTTCTTGGTTGCAAATTGTGTCTTAATTGGGTACCTTTGGGAAGCCAGATGACAGGCAACCCAGTCTGAATGCCAAAATTTGTTTTTAAAATTAGACATGCTGGAAAAAGAAAAATAGACATGCCAGGGGCCACAGTCTCGGACACCTAGCCTCCTTTAAAGACACCATGGATCTTGGGCCCTGCACACGCGTAAATTTATAGGTACCACACCCATTCCATTTTAGGGAATAACCAAAGGAACCTAGATAAGAGTGTTTGCTTTCCACACTTGTGAAATGTCAACATAATGTTTGTGTTTGTGATTTTCATTACGAAGTAATAGCTTTTGTAAGGTACTTCCAGAGTAGTTTTCCTATAGTATCTGTGTCTTCTAAATAAAGAAGCCCATTTGGTTAGAGTATGGTGCTCAGGATTCAAAGAAAGTTCGATCTGGGTTGCATCCTGCATGACACAGTAGCTTTTGCACACAGAGAAGGGTCTTTGCCTTGGTACACACCATCCTCTAATCTAACCATTAATCTTCCAAATACAAAATGTTTTCAGGGAATGGGTGGCAGATACTGACACAATTAGAACATTCTCTACCGGGATAAGTGGGCAATATCACCACATGCATATAGCCTTCCAGGTCGGCACTAAATGCAGGTTCCCTAAAGGCAAGGACCTATTTATTGCTCAGGGCCCAGAACCGAGTTAACCATAAACTTGCAAAAAATTCTAAATAGTTCAATAGTAATTCATTCTTGCCCCCTAGGTAGTGTTGAGATCTAACACTTCTTTTTAGTTCTTTTGTGTGTATGTGATTAACTAATCTTGCCCAAAAATTTATTCCTAAGTGGAAGCTATAAGAAACACTGTCCTGGGTAAGACTGACAGCCCAACTCACCCAGAACTATTTCTGCTGTCTGTCCAAAGGGACTTCCTGCAATAGGATATAACAGGTAACTCTCCTCTGTGGCATTGACCTTGAAATTATGATGTTTTCTAAGGATCTGGAATTTCTTCAGAATAATCTGTTAAAGATGGGTCGTCATCAAAATGATCTAAACTAATGGTTCTCAACACTGGCTGCACATTGGAATCACTGCGGGGAGTTGGGATAGGATGGGGAGGACTTTAAAAAACATTCACTTTAAAATAATTGCTTAAGACCCTGAAGATGGGACTATGTGAGAGACAAATATAACAGTTAGTATGTGGAAGTGCTTTGTAAACTCTTCAGTCCTATGCATAATTGGGCAGTCTGGTTCTTTCTCCTGTTCTATAGTTCCAATGTTCTCTCAGATGTATAAGATTCAGCCATTGTTAATGTAACGAACATAGTTTGTATGGCGTTGATGTAGCCTGGCAGCCAAGGAGAGTGAGCTGGAATGCACCTGTGTGAACAATGATGACAGCACTGTCCTAGGCAGTAGGGTTGGTACACGCCATTGAGAGAGCATGTGCTCTGTGTGGTGAAACATCAAATCACCCAGGTGACCCAGCCTCACTATAGCCCAGATTTGGCTTCCTGTGACTTCTGGCTTTTCCCAAAACTAAAATCACCTTTGAAAGGGAAGAGATTTCAGACTATCTTGGTGATTCAGGAAAATACAATGGGGCAGCTGAGGACGATTAGGAGAACTGCGTGAGGTCCCAAGGTGCCTACTTTGATGGGGACTGAGGCACCATTGTCCTATGTACAATGTTTTTTGTATCTTGAACCTTCTTCAATAAATGTCTCTATTTTTCATATTACATGGCTGGATACCTCTGGGCAGACCTCCTATGTAGCACTTTAGTACTTTTGTTTGTCTTTAAGTCACTGTCCTCCGCTTCTTGTGATACGGTTTGCCTCTTAGTTCCAGTAGTCTAGAATTTAATACATAACCACTTCCTCCTCTTGTTAATACATCATGTGTGATTTGACCTTCACGACTCAATGAGAAAGAGGCTTAGAGAGGTCACACAGCTAATATCTGGCAGAGCTTGGATTCAAACCCAGACAAGCTGTACCAGACAAGCCCCTGTACCACGCCACACTACTGCCTGGTCATATGACTCCCGAGTACAGGGATGGTGTCTTATTCACCTTTGTGTCCACCAAGTGTACTGCTGTTTTGCAGAAGGCGTTCAATGTGTTTAAGTGAACAGCCCATTTACATGCCTCTTCCTGCAATCAAAGTCAACTTTCTCTGGCTTGGATATCAAAAGAGAAAATACGCGGTTGGTTAACATTTTATATTAGTCTTGCATGATGTTTGTATTTCTAACAGTTTTATTTTTTACCAGTTTTTTTCTTTGAATTTTATAAGGTATAATCATATGTCCTTACCTTCTATATTTCACCTCTAAGTATTGTTAATGGAGACATATATTAGAACCAGAAAATTTTTCCAGACCTCCTACCCACACAAAAAGAAAAAAAAAATAAAATAAAGAAAGAAAATAAATAAACCCTCCTTGCCCAAAACATTGTTAAGGCAGCCCTTCATGTGCACTGAATACACCCTCCTCTTGTAGTTGAGCCTTAATTGCTGTTGGCAGGTCAATGGGAGGGCTTTACCCAGGCCAGTCAGCTGCAAGGACTGGCTGTGACCAAAGATCACCACCCTCTGCCCTCCATTCCAAAGCAAAATATAGCATGATCAGAAAAAAATTAGAACAAGAAAAATGAAGCAATATGAAAATAATGCTAGAAAAACAAGTTGGGACCAGGAATTAAATTAGCATACAATATGCCTTCCACCCCCATGCCTAGCTGCAAGTCTGGTCGTCACAAAGCACCCAGATGAGGGCTAGGGGATCAACTGCAGTGCTCACAAGGTAAACCAAACCAGTCACCCAAGTCTAACTATTCCTGATATTGATACCAGGGAGAAGCTTTTCCTGTGGGTCCTCAAAGAAAACTACTACTTAATGTAATAAACAACTCTCTCTAAAACCATCCTTACGGTAAACGTTGTGGTGGATTTGTATGGGTCTGTTTCATATAATGCACCTCAATAAAGGTTGATGGTTGCTTCTTACCAGAATGTAATGCATTAAAAGGAATTTCACGGAGTACCAGTAAGACTCCAACCAGTGCCAGCTGAGTGCATGGTAGTCTGTCCTAATTTGAAGGGATCTTTGCTAAGGGTTTGGGCATCAGAAAAATCTGTGAATTGCATGCAATGTAGGTGTGTTTTTCTCTAGGGAACCAATAGCTGATAGCTAATGCTTCATCAGATTCAAGGTTGGGTGGGGGTGGGGTGGATGTCTAGAAGTGGAAAAACGTGATCCCTCGGGCAAGCTCTGTAAAAGGTTCCCAGCAACAGTGAATGCAGGATTGTGGTTACTGAGAGGAAGAGGTTCTGCCAGCAGGGTCGCTGCAAAGCAAATGTGGCATGGATTTCCTTTTCAGAGAGCTCTACTTTATGAGGACTTCCACTAAGGGGTCCATTTGGCAGGGCCAAATCCTCTTTTGATGTTCATTCAAACACAGAGGCAGCATGGACAGTAATACAAATTATGTATAAGTTCTCTAAAAGCAATAAAAAGATATAGGTGGGTGGGTGGGGGTGGGGTGGGGAGGAGGACAGAGGGGAGCAAAAAGGGGATGGATGTAATACAACAACAATAAAATTTTTAAAAAATTGTAAAAAAAAAGATATAAAAGAATGCTACATTCAAAAATGATAGAGCAAAATTGAAAAATGTAAACATTTGTTAACTTTGCCCCTAATCCTTACCTGTTATTATTTGCAACTTAAACGAACCAGATTTTATTTTCAGACCTGTATAGACGCTTTACTTTTTTTACATTGTATTTTATTGATTATGCTATTATGGTTGTCCTGATTTTCCCTGCTTTGCTT
Organism: Noctilio leporinus; assembly: GCA_004026585.1. Classification (NCBI taxonomy): domain Eukaryota; kingdom Metazoa; phylum Chordata; class Mammalia; order Chiroptera; family Noctilionidae; genus Noctilio; species Noctilio leporinus. The sequence goes on along the minus strand of PVIW01004441.1, from coordinate 84,305 downwards.
TCCTCCATCCACCCTGTACCCCGACTCTCTCAGGCAGTCCCCCAACCATTGTTCATGTCCATGGGTCATGCATATAAGTTCTTTGACTACTCCATTTCCTATACTGTATTTTACATCCCCATGGCTATTCTGTAACTACCTGTTTGTACCTCTAAATCCCCTCAACTCTTCACCCATTCCTCCACACACCCCCCTCATCTGGCAGCCACCTAAATGCCCTCCATGTCCGTGATCCTGTCTCTGTTCTTGTTTGCTTAGTTTGTTTACATTCAATTGTTGATATGTATTTATTGCCATTTTATTGTTCATGGTTTTGATCTATACTTTTTCATAAATACGTTCCTTTAACATTTCATATAATAATGATTTGGTGATAATGAACTCCTTTAGTTTTTTCCTTGGCTGGGAAGCTCTTTATCTTCCCTTCAGTTCTAAAAGGTATCTTGCTGGGTAAAGCATTCTTGGCTATAGGTCCCTGCTTTTCATGACTTTGAATGTTTCTTGCCAACCTCTTCTAGCCTGCAAAGTTTCTTTTGAGAAATCAGTTGACACTCTTATGGGTACTCCCCTGTAGGTAGCTCTCTGCTTGTCTCTTGTTGCTTTTAAGATTCTCTCTTTATCTTTAACCATTGTCATTTTAACTATGATGTATCTTGGTATGGTCCTCTTTGGGTTCATCTTGTTTAGGACTCTCTGCCCTTCTTGGACGGGCATGTCTACTTCCTTCACCAAATTAGGGAAGCTCTATTTCATTATTTGTTCAAATAGATTTCCAATTTCTTGCTCTTTCTTTTCTCCTTCTGGCAACTCCGTGATAAGAATGTTGGACCACTTGAAGTTGTCCCAGAAGCTGCGTATACTGTTCTCATTTTTTTTAATTCTTTTTTTTCTTCTGATTATTTTTTGCTGCCTTATGTTCCATATCATATTTTATTCTCAGCTTCATCCACTCTACTGTTGTTTCCCTGTAAATTCTTCTTTATTTCAATTAGTGTATCCTTCATCTCTGACTGGATCTTTTTTTATGCTGCTGAGGTCCTCGATAAGTTCCTAAGCATCCTTATAACCAGTGTTTTGAACTCTGCATCTAATGGATTGCTTATCTTCATTTTATTTAGCTATTTTTCTGGAGTTTTGATCTGTTCTTTTATTTGAGCCATGTTTTCTTGCCTCCTCATTTTGGCAGCCTCCCTGTGTTTGTTTCTATGTCTTAAGTAGAGCTGTTTTGACTTCATGTCTTGGCAGCATGGCCTAATGTGGTAGGTGTGCTATCTACTCCCGGTGTGGCCTTTGTATGAGCTCAGTACACCCTCCTCTTATTTGAGCCTTGATTGCTGTCAGCAGGTCAGTGGGAGGGATTTACCCAGGACAGTCAGCTGCAAGGACTGGCTGTGACCAAGGATCACCGCCCTCTGCCCCTCCATGGGGGATCAGCTGTGGAAGACAGGGAGGTGGTGCTCCAACATGGTCTGTAGCTGCTAATTGGGTGCATAGACTCTGGGGTTTCCTGCATGGTGCAGGGCAAGGTCAGCCCTCACCTATGTTTTGTTTGGGGCCACCCTGCCTAAGCTCTAAAGTAATCCGAAATGGCTGCTACTTGTGCTGGGCTTGCAGATTCCCAGGCGAAGCCAGGCTGTGACTGTAGGCTGGCTGCTGCTAGTGCTGGTTCTGGGTCTCACTGAGGCAGCTGTTGCTTGTTTGATAGGATTCAGGAAGTTGTGCTTCCTAAAGCTTGGTCTAATGAAGGGTCCCTATCAGATGCCCCTCTGGTCTTCTGATTGACTAGGAAGGTGCTGCTTCTTCTTATTCCTCTGATTGTACCTCATCACCAGGCAGAAACACATGTCCACACAAACAATGTGGAATTGGTATCGTTATCATTTCCAGTAAAAGGAGTAATTTCTTCTCTACTAAAAAAAAAATCAGAATAAAGCAGAGAAAAGGTTTTCCCTCCAAAAGTTCTCTCCAGCCCCTAGGTGAATTAATGCTTTTATTTGAAAGCAATAGCATTTTTCCTAAGCATCCGAAATGTGTTCGGCTATTATAAATTGCTTTGGCAAGAAAGTTTCTTAGAACAACTTCCTTTCAAAACCTCCATCTCTACTGGATGAAGCATTTTTAAAGATATAATTCAAATAGAGAACATCTGTTTTTAAAGATAACTTTCAAGTGAATTCACCCCATCTGTGAGGTAGTTATTCTAGTATCCATTCCTAGCTACAGAATTCCAATTTTTAAAGTCCTTCTTCTCCAGTTTCTCCACACCCTACTTTCATTGGGACCAGCCCATGAAGAAAGGGGGATTTAAATAGACAAGAGGAGAAATGTATTGAGGTTGTACCAAATGCAATCAACAAGAATTAATATTTTTCCAGTGTAATGTGATAGGTTCATATTTCATTCTAGATTAAATTCAGCTCCTACCACCATTTTTGGACATTATTTTAGTGATTAATATATGAGAGAATTGGGAATCTTTATTTCTCCTTTCTTTTTATTTAAAAAACAAAAGAGAGAGAGAGAGAGAGAGAGAGAGAGAGAGATCATTTTAGAAATACCCTGGCAATGTAACTGGTTCCATGGTCCCTCTTTAAAAAAAAAAAAAAAAAAAAAGCATAATTCTATGCTGTTTACAAATTAAGGCATTTTAGTGGACAAATAGCGGGAGCTAATTAGAAAGACTTCATCTCAACACTCCACTCCTTGAAATTTCATATGCCCTTCACTCAGTCATTCCTTCCTTTATCCTTATAATGTTACTTAACGTATTTTTTGAGCATCTATGTGCAAGGCAGTGTTTATAGTGATTAGACAAAAATCAAGACAGCAAGCACCTCATTTTTCCTGGATCTTAAAGTCTAGATGGGAAAATACACAATCAATAAATTAATTTAAAACTAGCTGTAATAGAGCTCTACAACACAAAGAACAAACCCTACTATAAACTCTGGGCCTAAGTTAATAATTATTAAATATGGTTCATCAATTGTAACAAATGCCCAACATGAATGATGAAGGAAAGTGTTAGGCTGGCATATGGGAACTCTGTGCTTTCTGTGTAAATTTTTCTAACTACTCTAAAAAATAAAATCCCTTACTTAAAAATGAAAATATTGTAAATAGCTATAAAAGGTAAGCACTTTATAAGAAATGAACAGCATACTATTAGAAAGAATAATGGGGTGGCATGATTTGAATAGGGGAATGAGGAAGGATCTTTATGGAGAAGTTCTTTAAGACCAGAACTAGAAAGTAAGTAGATGCCCACCAGGCAAACAAGAGAAGGAACCATGTTCTCAGTAGAGTGAAGTGATACCATTTGAACTACCTTTCTAAATATTGTTCTTATTTCTCTGTTGAGAATGTATTGTGCAGCGGGCGGGGGTGGGGGTGGAAAGGCACAAGTAAAAATGAGACAAAACAAAACAAATTAGGAAACAGTTAGAATGGGCTACAACTTTCTGTATCTACTCAAGGTGCTAGAAGAACAGAGTGACAGTAGGATTATTTCCTTGGCTCAGCTTCTGCCAGAAATCAGTAGGCTCTCCTTGGGCTGGGTGCTAGGAAGAAAGGAGACTATCAGTGGCAGCAAGATGGGGTTCCTAAGTCTCAGTTTCTAAGGTCTTTCCAGTGGGCTTGCAGGGATTTTTAGAATGAGGAAAGATTGTGTGAGTGTGATTGTGGGGGTTCAACCAGATGAGACTTACAAAGGGTAAAAGCCTTCAGGAACTACCTACCCAGCTGTAACAATAGATTTTCATTGAAGTCTGTATAAGATTTAATTTGCATTAGTATCTTTATTTCTGCTATTGTGTTGTGGGACTTTATATCGGTTTTTGTTTTTCAAAGACTACATATTTTAAAATTGTTGATACATTAACAAAGAGGACACTTAAGGAAAGTCCATTTAGGCAGGTTGCAGTTTTAGTATATTGATATTCAGCTGTTCATATCAGGGTTCTTAGGGATGGTGAATTCCCAAGGAAAACAACTCCAGTGGGTACTTGTCAGTCTATGATAAATTTCTATTGATTCTGGAACTGTTGTTCGTAGCATGGAGGCTTAAATAGTTGAAAGTTTTATTTCCATGTAAAATTAAGTAGCTCTGCGATTACATAATCCACTTCATCATTTTTAAGTTCTACCTGACTCTGCATATGTGCACTTGAGACTTGCAAGGCATTAACTATTTTTATTCATTTTTACAGTAGAAAATTTGAATATGATGGTTATACATTATATATAAGAACATTTCATTAACACTGAAAAATCTTTAGCAAATGACCATGCATTTCGTATCTCTCAGCTAATGTGGGTACAAAATGGTTAATATGTCTATATAACTCTATAGTTTTTACTTTCAGTATTCCTGGAAATACAAAAACTAAGTCAATAATCCCCCGTTTGAGCAGACCTGTTGTTTATTTTAGGAAATGGAAGTGCATCATCAATGCAATTTTAAGTAGTTCAGTTGTGAATATAGGATGGAGCGGTAAAATGAAGTTTTCCACTGTGATGTCTCCATTAAGAAGCTCCTCTTTGTGTAAAATAGTCCATGACAAAGTTGCTTCTAAAGTAGTGAGTTTGATCTTGGCTTTGATCTAAAGCTTTTGATCTCCAAAAGAAGGATGGAGCAGCAATAAAGAGAGGGCAAGGCAGATTTTCTTTTAAAGAAATGCGATAAAGTTAAAGGGGTTTTCAAGAGCAGCAAACACTCGGTGGTGCGACTGGACCCTTCTCCCTGAGCGCTCGCGCCCCAGTCTGGTCCAGCCAATTTCCGATGTGGTTGTGAAGCCTCTGGGGTTCAGAGGAAAAAACCTGGGGCACCGCACATTTTTATAAACTAAATGCAAACTTTCCCCCTAATTATGAAGACAGATTGTGCACTGTTTAAAGTCTCACGGTCGCTTAACGGGGTTCACGCGCAAGGCGAGTGCGCTGCCGGCTGTGCTTAAGGCGAATTGGCTCCGGTGAAGCGCGGGGAGAGCGTAGGACTGGCCTTTAAGACGTTCTTTTCTTCTGTCACCGGGAGGTCACCTGTCACCGCCCAGTAGTCTGGAGGGGCCATTGGAAAACGCCTTAATGGTGTATAATCCATTCCTCGAAAAAAACTCCATTAGGAAAGTTCCTTTCCCTTCGCGAAGCCCACTTGGACACTTCGGTTTCTGATCAGAGGACCGAGTTCAGACTGGCCGCGGGTGTGAGGACGCTTCTTTTGCTTGCGGGCCGGCAGCAGTTCTGCTCCCTAGGCGGCCACAAACGACATTGCGTGTAGGTAGTGCCCGCAAGGGTGAGGGCTGGAAAGGTAAGGCGTGCGTGCCCCTGGGCAGTCTGCGCGTGGGAGGGAGCGGGAGTGCGAGCGCGGGCGCAAGTCAGACCCGCAAGAGGACGAAAGATGTTTCCAGAGAACAATAAAATACCCGGCACGCCTGCGGGGGCGGGGGCAACCTGCGGGGAGCGCGGCGCAGCGCCTATACCTTTAAGGCAGGCCCCGCCCCGCCCAATGCCCGCCTGCCGCCCGCGCCGCTGCTTCGGCCCTCGCTGCCCGCGGCCCGCCGCCCTGCGCCTTAGGTGTAGCGGGCCCGAGCGCCGGCTCGTCTCTGCGGGGCGGCTGGGCGGTGGACGGGGCGTGGACCCTGGGCGCGGACTCCGGCGCCCTCGCTCCCACTTTTCACCTACGGCGGGCGAGGTCTAGGGTCTGCGCTTCGAGGTGGTGGGGTGCGAGGGAGGGAAGCTGGGGCTACTCCTGGGGTAAACTTGACTGTCCCCTTCCCCCGTAGCCGCTGCAGACGGAGCGCCAGGCAGGGGCGGAGTGCGGGCTGGTGCGGCAAGTGGACGCAGAGGTGAGTGCGGGCGACGCGGTCCCTGCGCTCTCTTCCCTCCAGGGGCGGTGGGTCCTGCCCCGCATTTTTCCGCGGAGACCGGAGACCGGGTGGGTAAGCTGGCCCTATTTCGGGGGCTCAGGCACGGGGGCGGCAACGCGGGCCCTGTGGGCAGCTAGGGGAAGGTCACGGCCTCGGCGTGCCACAGACCCACGCTCCCCTAACTCTCCTTGAGGCCCCTGCCCCGGTGCGTCCGGGACAGCTTCGACGGGCCCATTTGGCTTTCCCCAGGTGGAGCCGAGAAGGTTGCGTTGGAGGCCGTGGAGCGGCTCTCACGCTCAGGGGCCGCCCTCGGGACCTATGGCTGTTTCAAATGCTCTGTGGTTTTTGAACTTCAGGTCTTGAAATGGAATCGACTGAACCGGAGACCTCGAAAACGAAAACGACGGGGGACCGAAGAAGTGTTTGAAAAGGTAGGGGTCCACCAAAGAGAGCACTGGGTGGAGTTCTTGGTAAATCTCCCCATCTGCCCCTGAGGACTTGATCACAACAATAGAGGAGCACTATATATATATGTGTATGTATATATACATATATATATATAAACTATATATAGTTTAAATTAAATTTACAGTAGACTGAATTTGTGTGGCTAGTTCTATAGAAATATTGGCTGGTAATTGTAATGATTATCAACATACTATGTTGTCATGAAGTAAGATTTGTTTCAGGACCATTAAGCAGAGCAGCAGGACGTAAATGGATTCCATCATCATATTAGGCCAGTAGTTTTTTTGTTTTGTTTTGTTTTAATGGCAGTGTTAAGGTACCCCTAAGAAAAGGGAGGCTTCTGAATAAATCACCCACGGTATTGGGTTTCTCTGGTTGTGACTCAATAACACACATCCTTATTTAGGCTTTAGAGTGTTCTCAAAAATGGGGAGAGAGGTTGAAAAACGTGGATTATTTTTGTAAAGCAAATGAGAGATTTGTTTTTCTAAATTTAGAATTTCAGTATTACTTTGCAGAAGTTTGGACTACCTGTTTTCTCCTGAAATTGTATTAAGTTAAAACTTGATTTGCTATTGTGGTAAATATTGTGAAATAAGGTAAGTAGTCTGCTGTTTTCTAAATTACTTTTATTGAAAATTCTATGAATACTATTACAGCAGATATGATTTTTATTGCTTTTTAAAATTATTTTAAGTGCTGTTTTTTGGTTCTTAATAGCACCAAGGGATTAAAATAGCGGTGTGTTGTTTTTCTGCTGCTAGAATGTATGATGAATCACTCCTGATTCTGAAGCCAAATTCTTGCTGATAGCATTGCTGCCAACTTCTGTGATATGTTGCCTTAGTATGGGCATTGCGGCGTCCGAGAATGTGCACAAAGCACATCATAATGAAGGTGATATCAAAGTCTCAGAGAGCATTTAAGGATACAAGGACCGCTTCTAAGAGAATTGGAAAAGAAACTACTAGCCTAGGATTATAGTCATCTATAGCTAGACATTCAGCTTGTGAAAATTAATACTTTCACTTTTCTCTTTTTAAATAAGAGTCATATATGTCTCTTCATTGAAACAATAATAGAAAAAAAGTTTTCATTTTGAACAGACTTGAATTTTCTGACCAAAGCTCAGCATGTTGTGGTAGGTTGTATTTATTTAACTTTTATGGTCTAGGTGTTTTTAAAAATGTGGGTTGAGGAATGAGGTCATAAAATGTACAAAGAAGGAAAAAAGAATTATGGCTTTTTTAATATCTAAAAAAATATTTTGTAGCTTTTATTTTTTAAGACAAATATAACATGACGCAAGCCCACAATGTATCATGAATAAAATAAGGAAAAGCCATTATCTTTGTAGATTACTAGGTACCATCACTACCAAAATCTGAATTTGAAGTAACCAGGTCTGTAACACTTACTATCTGACCACTGCCTTCTGAGAATGAAAAGGGGGTGGGGACTGAGGAATTTTCCTTCCAAGAAAATAGTAATTCTTCCCTGAGCCTTGGCCTGGAGAGAGGATGTTGTGTTAGAGCTTATGGGGAGAAGGCATGCATGTTTGCCTTTTCTTAGACAACATGGGTAAGTAGACATAAAGAGGTTATGAAAATGAAGTAGATTGGGACCAGCATGCTGAAATGCCTTTCAAGGAATGAAGCTTAAAGCTGATTAGCTTTAAAGGTGGATGGGAACTTTTGAAGTTGTGTCAGAAAATAATTATGAGTATCTTCAGTCTTTCTTTCTGACTCTGTACAACAGGGGAGCCCCTTGCCCTCTGTTTGCTTCTGCTATGCCCAAGAGAGGGTTTGGAGCTTACTTGAGGCTAAGCCCACAGTATTTTCAAGGGCAAGGTGAAAGGGAGTGCAATCAGCAACCAAGAACATTAGAATAAGTTCCAAAAGGCACAGAAGCTCACTCCACCGCCGAGGTGTCTTCTGATTGCTCCAGTGTCTATTTCAAAATACAGGTTGGGTTCTGCATATAATGAATAAATGGAGGTCATGCATTAACCCTTTCCCAGAATTGGAACCTGTTTAGGAATCTAGGTAGTTAAAACTTATTGTGGAATCCAATTAGTTTTTTGTGTGTGTGTGTGTGTCTGCCATGTCACAAGTGAAGTAGATTAGTCAAGTTCTCCTTTTTCATGTCCCCACTGAATTTCTTTCCCCCTGCAAGAAAACTATGGTCTTTTCTGTGGTATTCATTTTATACTACTGTAAGATAAGAGCCTGGGTTTGAGTCATTTCTGGTAGGTGTACTTTTGAAATCTAGCTGTTTTCTTTATTTGCCTGCTTTGTGTCTTCACCCTGTTTCTTCCCCATGCTGCCCTTATCCTCTGTCCCCTAGCCTGTGTCTGCATCTTCAGGCAGGATTCAGCCTAGCTGAATGAACTTGGTTACTTCTTCTGAATTCAGCTCTGCTGGGATCATAAGATTTTTCCCTCTCATATTTGCTGGCTTGTGGAAAGCTGTCTTCTGACCTGCTTGAGGAAGGAGAACAGGAATGGTGCAAGGCCAGGCTGAAACTGGCACTGGGTGAGGAATAAAGAATGTAACCTTACAGGAGACGTTGATATTCTCTCTCTGAAAGAGGTGCTAAGCACAGCCTGCTGTAACTTGAAATACTGTACTAGCTGAGTTTTTCAAGGAACTCGGAAGGAGAAGCAAAACAAACTTGCCCTGTGCTCAGCTGTGGGTTAAAATAACGAATAATGAAATAAAGTAAACTGGGCAAGTGAGAGGTACCACCCAGAGAAGTGGTTTAAAATGCACTGTGGTCCTTCCTGGTCTGGTCTGTTGTGTTGTCTCTCCTAGTCCAACCTTCCCCCCAGCCCGCACCACCTCCCTCCCCCTAGCACTCCTGTCTTTTCTGCTGTCCCACAGACTGCCATGTCTTACTTTCTGAAGATACATCCTTGTCTTAGCACATCTTCTGTTCCCTGTGACACCTATTTCGATTTTATTTTATCTTCATATCTTAGCACTTTTCCACTGGAAAAACTGAATTTCTTTATACTGTTTTGTGCTTTCTTCATTTTGAATGACAGAACTGACCTGTTTTGCTTCCGGTCCTTAGGTGCTTTCTCCTTACATTCTGATAGTCTTCCCTTTTCATTATTTTGAGTTCCTTTTATTTAGTTCAAACAATTTGTGCAACAGAAAGTCAAGGGGAACATGAACAACTACACAAAGAGTAATTAGGACAGATGGATCAGCTTGTTCTGCAAGGCTGTTGAAACAATGGGGATTGCAACAGTGAGTTCTATAATGTGTAGTTTTTAAAATAATATTTATAAAATAATATTTAAATATTTATAGATTTTACTAACTGACTGTTGGTTTTGGAAGAAGAGCCCACATTTTTATTTTTGTTTTTATCTTTAACTGAGTCACAGAGAATACAGTTTTGCTATCACATTCAAAGATTAAAAACTAATGTTTTTAAATATATGCATGTAAAATAAAGTGTTTAGTAATTCTTTGATCAGTATTCTAAGGATGAGGGCTAACTGTAGAATTTTTTTGTGAAGTTGTATATTTGAGGAAAATATGTGAGTAATTCATTTAGAGGAAAAAAATTGAACTTTTCAGATTCAAAAGAAGCACCCTTTCTGCTTTATGCGTATCTGATAAGATGCAGAGAACAAATTTTAAAATAACCATTTCTGTTTCTCAGTAAGAATATATGATAATGTTAGAACAGTATATTCATTGATATACTGTTAAAACATTGAAAACTCAACAACGTTAAGGCTGTCCATTATTATTAACAAACGTTCCTTTATAATGTTGGTTTCAAAGTGCGTGGTTTTGGCGAGGGTGAGGTTGCCTGGCCTCGGTTAGGATTAGTCATAAATAACACTAGGTGCAAGTGGTTCCCAGCAAAGCATCTTTTAAGCTTTACCTTAATTATTCTTTTCCGTCAGAACCTGAAAAACCATGTTCCTAAGCATACAATTGCTTAGAACCTGGTGAAATTTTGGTGGCCATTTCAGTTGGAGCCAAATAATAAATTCTGTTTTCTGAGTCTTTGAGGGAAAAAATACTGGAACTATTTTCTTTGTGATAATATTCTTCCTGAATTGTAGAGCACTGTCACTCTATTTCATTTGTTCTTTCCATGTACTTGATTCAGAATTGCAGTCATTGATCATCTTAGTATGAATAATAATTCATAGGAGATTTTTAAAATTGTGTTTAAAACCTAATTTGGTATATGCATTTTACCACATTGCTTTAAAAAATATTTTATACATTCTAAGATAATATTTTTGTTAATATTCTAATATTCAACATGATAAAGGTAGGTACATATTTTAAACTGTTTTAACACAGTGCCTTTACTGCTGGTTGCTTTTTGTGCCAAAGGTGTGTTTCATTTGGTTTATGATTTCTGGAAAAGAATAACACTAATAAAATTTATCTGGCTTTTCCTTGAACCCATAATAGCACACGGCAACATGTTAGGCTTGAGTCCTGAGCCGTCAAACTGCAAACCTTGACAGAAAGGCATGAGATGATTCAGGGAATGCTGGACCAAGGTCCCATCACTGTATAGGAACTACCCTGAGGTAGCGAAGGTGGGGAGAGTGGGGGTGGGTGCCTGGACAGCCACTCTTTCCAGCTCAGGCAGCGTTTGTATTGAGTGGTTTCCCAGGCATGGGTGCCCTTGCCTGTTTTGGAAAGGGCTCTTGCTCTTCGTAGCTAGCCTACATTTATATAGCTGTAATCTCTTACAATAGCTTCATTGATACTTGATCTCCATAGAAGAGCCTTATGGATTCTACTGAGTTACAGCTCTTGAGGCACCAGCCGCCCTGCCCTAGAGCCCTCCCTGTCTGTGAGTGGCTTTGTGTCTCCTGTTGTACCGATTGTGCCTTTGGATGACAACTTGCTTGAGTGATGGGGGGCAGGCAGTAAAAGTAATTACAAAGAAACCAAACAAAAGAGGTAATTATTGCACTGTTATTATGCAATTTGTTATTTTATTGAAATATTTGGAGCTTGGTCTTCTGAGTGGGTCTTGGTTTTTTCCTTGTAAATCCCTAACAAATACATAATTTATTAAGCTGTAACCCAGGTCTAACGTTAGATCCGGTTTCACAAGATCTTGGGTTTTGTTTTCTTTTTTTTTTTCACCTTTTTTTTAAAAGCTGGACCAAGGAAGAATTGCTGATAAAATGTGTTTTTGGTAGCCTCAGGAAGGAAATCTGATCTGTATAATTTTATACTGTTAAAAAATTTTTTCATCTGTTCCGTAGATCTATTAGTTTTAAGAATCTGCCGTTTAAAAACATGTTCTGAGAAATCTGACTATAGTAAAATCCCTTCCTATTTCAACTAGCATAATAGAGAAAATTAAAGAATAGTGATTTACTTGCCCTCACACACTTATTTACATATTTTAAAAAGAACTATTCATATAATAATAGCTGACACTCGTCATGTGTCAAGCATTGTGCTAAGTGCTTTCCCTGTATCAGCTCATGTAAATGTACATTAAACCAGCAGTGTGATACAAGGATATTGTAGACTGAGTCAAATGCTTTATGAAAGTAGGTGAGATACAAACAAATCAAATAATTGCTGTAGAAAAGAAGGCTTTAGGCAAGATGTAAAAATTCTTTTTAACCCAGGCTCTCGACAGTCCTGGACCACCAGCATAAAGCACACATTTCTAAATTAGGAAAATCCCAACTGGCATGTATTTTGAAAGCACTTGAAAGTGTGCAGGTAATTACACTATTGTTGATTTTAGCAGGTTTGATGCCAGCAGCCATCAAGTCTTCAATGTCGGGGAAGATGAAAGGCATTTTAATATAAAGCATAAGAGTTTGTTTGGATGGAAAAGGGAGGCAGGCAGAGAAAAATTCTGTGACTTTGTAGTTACTTTTATAGGAAGCATTAGTTATGTTCCTATGACAGAATGCTTTACTTGGCAATCATTCTCATCTTAGGCATTTTAATGAGCTCCGGTTTTGTGCCTGGTATCATATGGCACTAATAAGATGCATTATTTTACTAGCACCTACTGGTGTTGGTATAGTTCAGGGCCTGTCTTTGTTTCCATTAATCTATTTTAGGAGGCCGACACTATCATGTATCTTTAAGTCCAGCAACAATTATTTCATTGAAATTTCTGGATCTCTGCACACAGGGAAAATGACACTCAAGCCTTGGATCGCCAATCCTTGGAAAAGGACCTGGTCACATGCGGCCTTGATAAATATTTATTGAATGAATTACATGAATGAATCTCCACAATGGCATTTGTCTTATGAAGTCATACTTGGCTATTGCATTAAAAATTTTTTAAGTTAAGGTTTTGAGTTAATTGTTTGTTAATGACAGGCTTTTATACAAGCACATTTGGCGGAGCTCTCCTGGCTTTGTTGTGGGTCCTATTTTCGTAGCTTCTATAAGAGAGCTGTCAGACCCAGGAAGATTTGACCGTGGTCCCTACTCTGTACATAATGTGTTCCTTGAGTTTTCACATTTTTGCTTTCATATGAAAATCCTATTGTTTAATAGGCTAGTTAAGCCAATTTGCATTAATTGTAAAATTGTTTGGCCTTGATTCTTTCATACTGTTTTGTGCTACGTTTTTCCCTGTGTCCACTTTTTGGTTTTAGGGAGCTTTGTATTTTTGTTCTATGGTTATTTTGACATAACACATTTTTGCCTCTCTTGTACACTTTGTTTTTGTTTTTTTGGCTCTCTATATTGGTTACTTGCTGTGAGAAATAGTGAAATTAGATATAACTTTTTCTTGCCCATTACCTCTTCTATCTTGTATCTTATAACTTGAAATGTTGTCTCTTTACTTCCAGATAAACACTTAACACAGTCCGCAAGTTTACTATAGTTCTCATATATTCTTTCTATTCCCCTTCCCCCCACTTTGTGGAGGGTGTGCTATGTTTATGATGTCAGAGCATGTGGACATTATATACTATACTGTATCTTTTATAAAATCACTTTGTTTTAATTTTGTGAGTAAATCATATATTTAATGCTTATCATCTGGGTTTTATTAATCTTCATTTTAGTGTTTTGAGGCTAGTTCTCTAGTAGATTCCTCATGAAGAGCTTGGGGCAGCTGTATTTCCTGCGTTCTTGCATTTTTATAAGTTTGTGCTCTTTATAGGTGGAGGTCAGTTCAACTAGACATAAAATCCTCATATTTTCCCTGTTTAAAGTAGTATGTTAAATATGTTCATCTGTTACCTTGCACGAAGTCTGATGCTGGTCTCATTTCTTTCCCTTACAGTCACCTGGTCTTTTCTTCTGTATGCCCAGAATGTTTTCTTTAAATTCCAAATTTTTTTCTCTAATATGTTCCTTTCTGAGTCACTTTTCCTAGTTGTCACTTGGCTTTTGAGCTTTATTTTACACATTTGTAAAATGAGAACAATCATAACTTATAGAGTGCTTTAAATGTTTTTAAATTTCTTATTAGGAACTTGAAAATTTATGGGCATCCGGACTTAAGTAGCTTCATATTTGTGAAAAATCTAAAGTGGACACTGAAGTTTTCTGTCTGTTTCCTGGCAGTAAATAAACTGTGATTCCTATGGTAAACAGATGGTCTGCCCCAACACACAGTGAAACTAACTGGCCTAAAAGCAGTGGTGTCTTTTAAAGTATTTTACTCAGCTAATTATATCTCCATTTCATTCTTCTCACATTCTTACCCATCGTATGTTTGTTTCCCACACAAAACTCTGGGTTTCCATGATCTTAGTTTATATGTACATAGGACAATACACAGAATAAGTTAAGGACTTCTATTTTATATAATGAGGAGAGCTGAAAACCCAAGTTAGTATAATCAGCCAACATGTGTTGTTGGATTTGTTGTACATAAGGCCCTGTGTAAGAAGTGCTGGAATATGCCAAAGAAACGGGAGATGTCATTCTGGCCTTGGGAGATAAAACACACAACATAACAAAGACCATTTACAAAGCTGCCTGTGATAAATCCAAACCAGTGTAGCACAAACTAAGGACATGCGTATATGATGCATTTTACCTGAGGCTACCCTGCCTGGACTTGAGTTTCCATGCCTGGGCCTTGTTTTGATAAAGCAACCCTTTAAGTATGCAAGCTGGAAGTTATGGTGGGAAATTGAATCAACGGAATCAATTTTAATGCTTTTACCTGATTTGTAAGCGCAGATAGGGGTTTGATTGATATACATATAAATAGTGTTTGTGTCTTTATTTGAATATGTGATTTTTGAAAATAAATTTATCCATGTTTTGCAAGTAAAGCTGGAACCCATCATAGAAATTCTGACATTTATGAATCATGATGATTTGGAAACAAAGGCTAAAAATGTAATACTCTATTATAATTCTGTATAGAACACATTCCTTCTTAAGTTCTGTATTTAAACAATTTACTAATTTCATTGCATATTCACAGCATACAAAACCCTCAGTAAAGGTTAGAGGGTACAGAGATGAGTGGAACACGATCCTCAGTAAGTTTACAGTTGAAAGTAAAAAGCTGCCAAGAGTACAAAACAGTATTGAATCAAACCTCGATCAGAGGTACAATAGGTATGCATACAGAGCACCTTGTCTCTCTATTGAGAACAGAAAGAGGAAGTCATATCACTTTTGGCTATTTGCATTATCCACAAACCTTGTCCAGGCTGATAGCAAGGTAGAAACATTTGTTTTAATTCATTCAACTTCTGTTATTTTGTAGAATCGAGGGGGCTGTGATTTCTGTTTTTAAAATTCAGATTGACTTCATGAGAACAAACTGAAACTGAAATGAGTATTTCTCTTTGGCCCACTAATCATGGTGCTGCAGCAAATGTTTCGGTTCTCTTGGAACCTGGACATAGAAGTTTTCAGTCTATTTCGCACTCTAGTTTTCTCCTTTTATTTGCCTTAAGATTTGAGTTATTTTTCTTTATTCAGCTTTTAGTTTCAAGGCAAAATGAGAAATGAGAATATTACAGGATTAAAGGTAGTGACTTCAAGTTCTAGAGCTCTTCACAGTTTTTCTTATGATTTTTGGATGTTGTGTTCTGTCATTGAAAAGGTATCCCTCATTTCCACTGGCACAGATAACATGATTTTTTTTTAAAAAAGGTATTGTAAAAAATAGTTACATACTCATTGTATCTTTCTGATCATGAGACCAAATGGGTTTGTCAAGTGGGCCACAAAAATGGCCCAGTCAATTTAACATTGTATGTATCTTTACTATATATGTCAAAAAATGTTTGTTTTTCATAGCACTAAGTTTTAAATGTACATCTGTGAAGATTCAGGTTTTATGTGTGTGGAAGCAGGAAAGCAAACTGATTTATGATAACACCAGGGAAACCCTGTAAAATGAGAAAAAAATGGTCTCAGTATGTTTTTAGTTTTCTAGCATTTTCATAGAAAAAGCAATGGTAGCCATATTGTGTGGCCTCATTTATAACTGAAAGTCATAAGCTAGTGCTTTTAATTTGTGTGGTAATTTTTCTTTGGTGTCCAGAAAAAGAAGTCATGGTATCTGTGAAGGGCATAAGATATTAAAGAGAAACGACAGGAAAAATTAAGAGGAGACGCAGAACATACCTCTGGGTTATGTGCATGTACTGTCTGATTTCTGATCTTTTTCTCAAAACTGTCACATACACAGCCTTAGTTGTCAGCATTGAGATTGCTGAGTGCTTTGGTAGACAGCTCCTGATGATGATTCTCTCAAACAACTTTGTTGAGTTACATGTCAGGTACATTTTACATGTATAAAGTTCACGCACATACAGTTGGTTGGTTTTTAAGAAACTGGTGCAGTTGTGAACCATCGCCACAATCCAGTTTGTGAGACCATTTCCATCACCAGAAAGCTCCCTTGTATCCATTTGCTGTCTGTCTCGCCCATCCCTGCCTCTAGCCCCAGATGGCTAATCTACTTGCCATCTTTATAGTTTTACTTTTTCTGGAAACTTCATATAAATGGAATCATACATAACTTCTGTTTTTCATTTATTATAATGGTTTGAGTTTCAGCAATGTTCCATGTATCAGTAGCTGGTTCCTTTTTATCAAAAGTTATTTCATGGTGTGGGTGTACATTTTGTTTATCCATTTATTGACGTGTTTGGGTTAATTTTTGTAGTTTGTGGCTATTGTGAATAGCAGCTTACTTATCTGTGTGTAGACAATTCTCTTGGGTACATACCGAGGATCGGCATGTCTTGATGATATCCTTGGTGTATATTTAACATTTTGAGAAACTGCTAACCTTTTCCAAAGTGGGTGCACCATTTCATGTTCCAGCCAGCAGTGTATGTTTAAGGTTTCCAGTTTCTCTACCTCATGAACAACACTTGGTATTGTCAAACTTTATTTTAACTGTTCTTGTGGGTGTCGAATCATGCCTTTTATACATAATACTTTTATTCTTGCCAGGGTCTAAAAGTATCCAGATACCCTAATACGGTTTTGTCCTCCATTTTACAGGTCAGAAGGCAGTGGCACAGTAAGTGGAAAATCTAAATGTCTCACCCAAGATCCCCAAGTGAGTCACTGAGCCCATAGTCCTCATGCGTCAGAGTTGCAACAACCTGCCTTTGTTCAGACTCTTGGCTCCCTGAAAGTCAGAGGACTCTGTGTCCTCAAAGCCTTGTTGGGTGTGGCTTTCTTTTGATCTTTGTAGAATGATCCATTCTTACCCTCTCTGGAATTTCGTCTGATGAGATCCATTTGTTTTTTGGGAGGTATGCTCAGGTCTTGGAGAGGTGATCCTCTCTGTTCCTCAGCTGAGGCACATAGTCCTCAGGGGCTCAAGCCACTGCTTCCAAAGTGATCCCACACTGACCATGCCCCTGCCTGTTAATCCTGTCCAAGGGGATGGATACCTAACCATTTTGGAGCCTGAGGGCTAAATGCTTAATATGTTTTAGAGCAAGTCTTCAGAACAATGAAAGTAATTACTTGATGGCCTGTGGGTAGTAGCACCATTCCTGTGCATTTTCTTCCCCATGACAATGAGACAGGCAAATATTCTTAAGTTTATTTATAGACTAAAAATAAACTGGCCTTGGTTTCTTCCTGTAACTGCTCTTCAGTTTGAAGTAAATATGGCAGTAGTACTTGTACAGGCATGTAGGTTTTGTGTGTGTCTGTGTGTGCGCCTCTCTCTCTTTCTCTGTCTCTGTCTCTCTCTCGGCTTTATATTCAAGATGACGAGTCACATTGCTCAGCGCCACTGCATTCTTCCATCTGCCTGTCTCTCCAGTTTGTCCACTATAGTGCATTGTCCTCCTTCCTCTTCCAGAGTGGAAGCGCCCAGAGTGTTCTTCAGGTAGTTGGTGAGATTTTGTTTTCTAGCAAAGCTCCACTTTTAAATCAGTCTGTAATTATTTTTATACTTAGTAAGCCATTGCTTTCATTTCTTTTGCTCAAACTACTTTGATTTGAAGTTCTTTTGAAGGATGATGGAGCTTATACAGACAACCAGCTAATGAAAAGCACTTACTATGGGGCACATCTCCTCCTCCACTGTCACTGTACGGTGTCTGTCTTGTCCGTGGGAGGGTTCCAGCAACCTGTCTGTTGCTTTTTGCTAGACAGTGTTGTTGCAGTGTTTTCATTTATTTCATGATAAAAAGTAAATTCTAGTACAGGTAATTATGAAATGATTATTTTCTCTGAAAAGAATTTTGGTCATGTTGAGTTTCTAAATGTTAAAGAGAATAGTTTTTGCCTGGGTAGAAATCTTATCTTGGCACCATGCTCCCACATAGGACATTAGGAAGAACTAAAAGTGGAGGTAACTTCAGAAAATAGCCCTGGCTGGTGGGTACCAGCCTGTGAACCCCAAGGTTGCTGGTTCGATTCCCAGTCAGGGCACATAACCAGGTTGCAAGCCAGGTCTCCAGCCAGGTCTATAGCTGGAGGCAGGTGAAAGGCAACCATACATTGATGTTTCTCTCCTTTTCTGCCTCCTTCCCTTCCCCTTTCTCTGGAAATAATAAATAAGATCTTTAAATAAATTAAATCACCATCAGCAAGGAGCTGTTTAAAAAAACTACAAATTTATATATCAAAGTCACAGAGGTAATGTGCTGGTGAGTACTGTGTTACGAAGCCACTTAAAGTCCTAAGTACCGTGAATGTGCTGGGCCAATGAGAAAATGGAAGCAGAGGGTGTCACATTGGAAGTGGATCAATTCAGGGTTCACTTTAGTACTTTTGCAGGGAACCTGTGCAGGAGTGGAGTCATTAGACTTGGAGAAGGCCTTACAGCGTTTCTAATTCTAACTCTTACTTTACACAAGACAGCATAGAGAGGCCCTGAGAGATTTTAGGTCACAGACTGGAAGTCTGGACAGGGACTAGAAATGGCCGTGTCCTCTTCTCTGGCTCTTTTTAGCTGTCTGCTTGGGTGGCTCCCCAAAGTCAGATGGCTTTGGATTCCTGGTGAGGAGAAAGCTGTCAGGCTGGTCTTGATTGTTTTATGGGGCACAGACACTGAGAGAAGCAGAGAAGGAAGGTCGCAAGACTCAGGATGTCCCTATAAGGCCATCCCTTGTGACCCAGAAACACTTTCTGAGTGAAAGCCTTTCACTGGTGACAGAACACCTGCCCACCCTGGCATGGTTAGGGTTTGAGGGCTGTCCTTTCAGAGAGCAGGCAAAGGAGACAGCTGAGTGTTTGCAGGTTTGATGGGAAATTTTTCTCTTCATATTAAGTTAGTGAATTATGTAAGACATAGGTTATTTGAAGTTTTGGTGACGCTTGTCATAGACCAAGCAACTGTGACATGAAGTTGTTGTTTCTTTTTAAATCAAACATAAGCGTGACCAGATAACTAGGAGTTTTATTTTGGAATACTGTAAAGGTAGTCTCACAAATGCCTATTCTTCAGTCTACGCAGATAATTTTTTACTTTTTTTTTATTACCCAAGGACATTTTCATTGTTGTTTTAGAGAGAGAGAGGACGGGAAAGAGAGAAACATCGATGTGAGAGAAGCATTGATCAGTTGCCTCTTTACATACCCAGACCAGGATCCTCGCTGAGACTGGGGATCATACATGTGTGGACTGGGTGTTGCATGTCTCCATGCCAGGACCAGGGATGAACCTGCAATTTAGGTGTGTGCCCTGAGCAGGAACTGAACCCCATAACCTTTCAGTTATGGGTTGATGCTCCAGCCACTGAGCTGCATTGGCCAGGGCACAAAAGATTTTTTAATGTGTGTGTTATTCGTACACTTAAATGTATTGCAAATTTAGAGTTACATGAAGTTTTTCTAGAGTCTCTCTGACTTGCTTGTTTGCTTGCAGGCCAAGTTATACCTCCTCTATCCTAAAACAGAATGGATAAAACTAATGCTGAACTTGGATTATGAAAGACTCAGTTTTCGAGAGCTCCCTGTACTCATACTATTGGCAGGGCAAAGTGAGTAGAAACATAGTTATTTTGTTTAGGAAGAAAGTTGCTTGTTTTCTCTGCAACGTAGCTGACAGATACAGAAGGATAGTACCCAAAATGGATAGGTTAAAAAAAGGGGGGAGAGTAGGTAATGAGCTGCTTCTTTAGCAGGTTTTATGCCCTCCCTTCCCAGCAAAATGAAAGGTGTTAGAAAGAAGGCCCTGAATGATGCTTCAGCAGTGCTGCTTCTGGCACATTTTGAGTCTTTGTTAGAGATCAAGTCAGTGACATCAGCAGTAGCATCACTCAGTGATAGAGTAATAGGCAAGCTGAATGATGCTGATCTATCTTCCGAGAAAGGATTACTGTTATACCAGTGTGCATGTAGCCTGGGAATGTGCAAGTGTAAACACGCACGCACACACACTATATCTGTTTCACTGGCTTTTGACCTCCACCCTGGGGAGGTCCTATGGAGGGGAGGTTCGGTAGAGGGAAGTTGCAGGTGCTTTTTCCAGAGCTAGCTGCTTGCCTTTGACTCTGTCTTGCTCAGAGAGCTGCCCTGTGCATAATGCAAAGTCATTGTCATCGTGAGCCATCCTGGGGAGAGGCTCAGTGGAAAAAGTGAAGGTGGAGCAAACCAGACTCCAGATCAGAGGGCAAAAGATAATGTATTTTTTTTCCCCCAAAGTATGGTTGCTTTTCACCTGCCTCCAGCTAAGGACCTGGCTGGAGACCTGGCTTGCAACCTGGGTATGTGCACTGGCTGGGAATCGAACCAGCGACCCTTGGGTTCACAGGCCAGTGCTCAGTCCACTGAGTTGCACCAGCCAGGGCTAAGAGATACGCTTTTTTGTTAAATTTTACTGAACTTCATAATCACTTTTTTGGGAACTGCCATAATTGTAATGGGAGTTCAAGATAATAGAAGAAGAAATCTGACTTGTTGCTACCAGACTTCTTGCTTTTGTGTTCAAATTCTTAAATAGGAGGGAAGGAAGGAGAATAAAGTCCTGAGTGATTGTTGTAGATTCTGAACGTGTATTCTTAATTCCTCAGTTTTTGATTTTTTGTATCAAACCTGTTTGCAATCATGCACTGTTCAGAGAAGAGAAGGGGCACATTATTAATATATGTGACCTTCCTTATCCTTAGTACTTCCGTTCAGAATGGTCTCCCAACATCTAGAGGGTGAGGAGCATCACTCACATGAGGGCTAAGTGCAGAGAAGTATCACTGTGATTGTCTTCATGGGACTTTTTCCTGTGAAATACTTTACCAGCATATTTGGAAATACTTTCTTATTTTTTAAGATAGTAAACCTTAGCCCTGGCTGGTGGCACAGTGGATAATTGCTGGCCTGCGAACCCATAAGTCACTGGTTTGATTCCCCAGCCAGGTTGCAAGCCAGGTCTCCAGCCAGGTCCGTAGCTGGAGGCAGGTGAAAGGCAACCATACATTGATGTCTGTCTCTCTCTCTGCCTCTCTCCCTTACTCTCTCTCTTAAAATAATAAATAAAAATTTTAAAACATTTTTAAAAATCTGGTACACCTTAATAGCAGAAATAATTAAAAATTAAAGCAACTGTTATAACAAGCTCAGTTAGAAAATGTTCCTTTATCAAGATCATTTACTTCTCAAGAAGTTTTTCAACTCTAGTTTTCTTAGCAAGAGAATGTTCTTCTTTTGTGAATGGGTTTTTTTTTTTTTCACATCCCTCTCCATAGAACTTTGGAGATGGCCACAGCTAATGCGTGAAATCGTAAAGTGCCCTTCACCCCCTCTGTCCTCCTTCAGGACATGGAATTTATAGCCAGACAGATGGAGTGAAATCCCATCTTCATGCCTTACTAGTTTTTGTACCTTGGACAGCTAGCCTATGTAAGCCTTGGTTTCTTCATCTGTAGAATAGTTCCTGTAAAGTATTTAGCAAAACCTGCCACTGGGTCATGGCTCATGTTGTTAGTCATATTAATAAAATAGTAGTAGTAGTTATTAATATTATTGGTGATAGGCTTTTCCCATACCATTTTCAGGGTGTAAAGTCATTTGTCATCTGTGGTATTATGAGAACCAAAGAAGCCTTGAGAACCAGTAAGATAGACCAAGAAATGTAGCCACAGGAACAGTGGCCATAAGGACGCATGCTTGTAACATCAGTGTGGCATCTATTGGCCAGCTTAAGTGTCTCCAGCATTAAGACTAGGGAGGCCGCCCCAGTACTTCTCCAGCAGATCCCCGCTACTCCTCCAGGTGCACTTGTCTCCCAGGCTGACCCAGGAATCTGCTCTGTGGGGCCACTCTGCCTCAGGCAAATACCACTTCAGATTCTGTTAGGAGTTTCTACTATGCTCCTCCAAAGAAAGTTTTAGTAGAAGTCATCAGAGCTATTTTACTGATTTTGATTGAGGTCTTAATTAAAGTGATCTGAATTTGCAAAAGATCTAGCCATCTAGAAATACAATGCTTGCTGGTGCCCTGAGCACTGTAGAACTCCAGGGAGCTTTCAAAAGCAAGTGCTGAGATATCTACCCCACCTCCTCACCCCAGCAACTACAGAGGTCTGAGTTTACAATAACTATCATTCTTACGTAGAACTAGCTTGGAATTATATGTTTCCCTAGGCATGCTGCCTTACTAATAGAAACCCACTTAGAAGAAATGGGCCCAGTGTTTGTCTCAAGTATGAGTAATATGTTATGCATGATTTACAAAGGCTTTGCGGAATGTCCTTGCTTCTATAAATCAGGATGAATACTTTTTAGAAAGAAGTTTTTATAGATAAGCCATAACATTATTTGATAATCAGACATCATTTTCAAATAGTTAAAAGGGTCATTGGACAAAACCCAGTGGACTGACCTTGACTTTCTAATTGTAAGGACTGAAACTCTACATGCCTTCTAAATTATGGGCATACTTGAATATTTTATGGGGAAGGATTTTCTTTTATGTAGGATATTTTTTATGTCAAATGTGGGTTGCCACTTTTTATCCACATGATCCCAACTTTTGCCTCATGAAACTTATTTTAAATAGAGATGAAGGAATGAGAGAGAAAGTAGGAGGGGGCAAAGGGAATGAACCATGAGAAAACACTGCTGGTCCATGTCATTTGTCATTGGCATCGTGTAGTATTACCTCTGTTGACAGAGACCAGCAGTTCAGCTGCAGACTCACATGAAGCCAGGGACAGTGGGCTTAGAGAAGGCTGCTAGGACATTTTCCCTGTTTCCTCCCAAGCAATGCTCTACCTCTCTAAGTAGAGAGGGACTAAAGTATGTCATAGGCCAGAGCTTCTGTGTTTGACAGTCGGTATTGGTGTGACCCTATAAGAGTACCAGCTGGTATGGTTCCATGCTCTAGGCCTGAGCATGGGGCGGGCCAGGCCGTTGGGGCCTGTTGCCCTGCTTCTGTGACAGTATATCTGAGTAGAGGGAGAATGTTGGTAGGAAAAACAGTTTTATTGCTGCCTTCTCAAAATAAAGGAATACTCAAGGGTGGTGGGAGAGAAGGGGATAAATATAGCATTTCCGTTTTCCTGCTATTCCACTCTTTTCCACAGCATTTCATTCTCACAAGATGAATTTGGTCCCATCAACTTCAACTGTAAATAATCCCAAACTGTTTTTATCAGATTGGCCCTCTTACCACTTACGTACTCACTATTGTATTTTTCCTGGTCAGAAACTTTGTACATATAAAATAATCCTAAAATGTTTGTCTTTTGAGAAGCTACGGGCCAGGGCTTCCAGCTGGGACCTCCTGTGAGTAGGTGGCAGGGGCAGTCTTAGTGTCCTGGCTGCAGATAGTCAGAAGCTCTGTAAACTGACTAGCTTGTCCTTGCTCTTACTTCTTCCATGATCCATTTCCCAGCAGGAATATTCCATATGCTTGCTGCCCTGCCCCTTAGTTTTCCATGAATACTGTCAGCCTATAGCATTCAGATATGGCCCCATCGCCTGGTCCATGTCCATAGCAACAGTACTGGTTGCCATCTAGTCCCTCATCCTGGCTTGAGTCTATAAAGTAGAGCTGCCACATTGGCTACAGGGCCCTGCCCAACTGAGTGAAGCAGTGAGTGTATGTAGCAGGTGTTTGGTAAAAGTTGACTCATTAGGTGAGGGGAGGTGAAAGCAGATAAATTGTCTTAGGACATCATACGTGTGGTGCTTGTTTACCAGATTAAGGATTTTCATTGTGCAATATTATGATTTTGATACTGATTTTAACAAGTAAAGCCTAACCTTGAGGTTTGGGAAGTTAAGTGACTTGTATTAGATTTTAGTACATGAACTGAACATAAGAATTTCCCAATTGTCTCATTTCCTGATTGTTTAGTGTCCATTATCATGTTTAGCCTCATGCCTGGCCTGGGTTTGCCCTTCACAAAGGTTCTGTATTCACAGGGCAGTGGACTCTGTGTTCCCAGGCCCAGCACCAGCCGCCAGCAGCAGGCAGTAATAAGTAAGCTCCTCGTGGTTACTGGCTAATAGGGCCATGACCCAGGTTGAACCCTGTAATGAAGAAAGAGCAGATTTATTTGCTCCCCCTGAGTGCCTCCCTCCTCCCATGCTCCTTTATTATCTTTAAGAGGAAATTAAACAGCAAAATTCTGCATTCTTACAATGTTAATGGCCTGATGTCATCTTTTCCACTCCGGAGTCAAGAAAGTAAGAGGGACAACCAAAACACAGATGTTATGCTTTGTAGTTGCCCAGGGCTTCAGCTGTAGTGCGTGTGTGTTACAGCTTGGAGGTATAAATCACATACTCTAAAATTCAATGGTTATAATTCACTGATTTTTAGTAAATTTTCCAAGTTGTGCAGTCATCACCAGTCCGGTTTTAGAACACTTGCATCATCCCACTAATCTCCCTGGTGCCCATTGCAGTCATTGTCCATTTCCTCTTCTCCCCAGCCCTCGACAACCAGTAACCCACTTTCTGTTTTTATAGATTTGCCTTTATGGACATTGCATGTCAGTGGAACTGTAGAATACGTGGCTTGTGTACTTGCCTTCTTTCACTTAGCGTAATGCTTTTGAGGTTTATCTGTGTTGCACCATGTATCAGTATTTTGTTCCTTTTTATTACTGAGTAGTAGTCTATTGTGTGGATATACCATGTTTTATCTCTTCATCAGTTCATGGGCACTTGAATGGCTTCCAGTTTGGGGCTCATGGATAGTGCTGCTATAAAGACTCTCAGTTTTTGCAGTTCTCTCAGCTCTACCTGGAAGTCATATAGTAAATTGATATTTACGTTTGTAAGGAACTGCCAGATTATTTCCCAAAATGGTTGTACCGTATTACATTCCTACCAGTCACGTGTGAAGGTTCCAGCTTCTCCACACCCTTACCATGGGCCCTATTTAAGGAATAATCTTAACCTATGACTGTTGATATTTTTATGAATAAAAGAAAGCTAGGAACTACTGTAAGGTTTTTGTAACTTTTCAAGTATTAACACATGGTAACTAAAATTGCAGTCCTTGGTACTCTGTTCTCTAATCTCTGGGTGCTACCCCCAGTCATGCTTGCCCTAGTTTAACAACATTCCATTTGGTTTTTCTTGTAAACTTGATATTAGGTGTGGTGTGTGTGTGTGTGTGTGTGTAAGAGAGATGTTAATTGTCTAAACACAAAATTAGTTTGAGAAGGAATTTTTTTTGAGACCTTTTCTTTAGTCTTTCTGTGACTTAAACCAAAAGTTGTAAGTTCATATTTCTGATTTTGCACATTGCTTTAATGTAAAGTAGATACACATGTCTATAGAACCTTGTTTTATGATGCTTTAAGTAACTAAATGGTAAAGTTTATGTTTATGGAATTAGGTAGCATTTAAGGGTTCTTTATTAAAAATGTGACTAGGGCTGTTTCCAAAGGCCTGTCCAAGGAGAATTGATCACATCATTGGGCACAGCAGGGTCCCTAAGCACCATTAAGATCACATGGCAGAAGTTGTTTGTTACTTTTGTGTATTCAGAGATTTGCAGGTATGTTTTATTTTGGCAATGAGTTTATCAAATATACTTATTTTCCTAAATAATTCATATGACCAGTCATAACCAAACATTCCATTAAAATAGCCCTTTCAACATGAGTGAGGGTCATGACCACTCTGGGGAGCTTTTTTGCTAAAGCTTGTGTCTTGGGACACTGTGTGTGTCCAGAGTTTGAATTATGAGTGACCAGGTAAAAATAATATCCTTCGGGGGTACATGACCTACCACGAGGAAAAGATGAGAGACCCAAGTGACAGACAAGGAGGAGAATAGTGGCAGAGGTAATTTTCTTAGGGTCCAGTATCTGAATAGACAATCTCAAGTAACCACAATTTGCATGAATTATTCTGTCCTCCTTTGGCACTTTGTTATGAGGATGCAGCTTGGTATAAAGGGGTGGTTCTAAAGGCACAGGATCATGCTCATGGGGCAACATG
Source organism: Noctilio leporinus (assembly GCA_004026585.1). Classification (NCBI taxonomy): domain Eukaryota; kingdom Metazoa; phylum Chordata; class Mammalia; order Chiroptera; family Noctilionidae; genus Noctilio; species Noctilio leporinus. The sequence goes on along the minus strand of PVIW01004441.1, from coordinate 58,139 downwards.
GGTGTCCCCTGATTAAAGTTGCCCCTGGCTTTTGGTGGACTGAGGCCAGGGGCATCATGCCAGTCGTGCATAACCCTTCCTAGCATGGCGAGGATTACACCACCCCGTGCAATCTTAGGGCGCCCACTGGAGAACTTACAGTGAAAACCTGTGTCTGGTATTTGAGCTTAGAACCTCTTTTTTATGCATGGTTTTAATATTTACTAAACTTTCTAGTAATTCTACTACCTGGCAAATCTGGGAAGATTGTACTCTACTGAATATTCCCAAGACTTGTTTGCCATTTCAGAAAATCTTGTCATCAGGAGGGATGCTTTTGTGTTTTAACTCTGGGGCACACCTGCCTCAGTTTGTTGGAAGCTGTGTTCACAAGGATCCCACCTCTCATTGTAATATAGGGTACTCAGACTTGTAAATACTAAGTCCATAACAATGTATCCTAACCCACTTTCCTTCTCATTTGTCTTCATGTTCTAGGCTTTGTATTGTGGTCCCCTCTCCCTCCCATTGTTTGAGTTAGGTGTGTTAAGGTGTCTAAGAATTTCATTTCAAGATTGTTTTAAAAGTGAGGCATTGTTTCTGATAAGGTGAGAGCCATTGCCTCCAGGTTACATGTGAATGGACCAAATTCTTGTGAATGTCAGGGGAAGCAGTGGGGTGATGGGAAGTGTAGCAGCTCTTAGGGGATTCAGGGAGCAAAGCTTCCAGGTAATTGGGAGGGGGCTGGGGAGCTGTCTGTCATTGATCTCTGCCCATTTTCTGTGAATTGCCCTTTATTTCTGAGAAGAGATGTGGCTGAGAGGTATAGGGCAGAGATGAGAATGAAGAATCAAGCTGGCTGGCCTCTTGATCAACTTACTGAATTCCTTATTGGCATTAAATAGACACGGACATTAAATCACCTTGCCAGTCTCAATTTCCTGGGTCTTTGCCCTTCTATCTGCGAGTTCCTGATGCGGACACACACCCCCATCCCACACCAAAGTGGTCCCTTCCAAAACCTGTGTTTCTCCACAGGGTAAAGTGACTTGGCACCCACGTGATCTCTCTCCTCCTGCTCTTCTGCTCTCTGGTACCTGCCTACCATTCATCATCTAGGCCACCTGGGGCGTGCCGGTCACTCTTTTACCCCTGGTTTGAGAGATGTGGTGCTTTACCTGCTTCTCACAATTTAGCACTGATTAAAGGTTGTAAATTTTCCATAGTGTTTGTTCTCCTCTTCCAGTTTGTTACCAATATTTTGGACATTCAGTGCTTATAAAGCACCTTTTCCAGCAGCTTATCTGGGACTCAGAGAGGAAGAGAAAAGTTAATTCAGCTGTATCTTGGAAGCCCCTGAGGAAGGTTTACTCAGAGACAGAAGGCTGGAATACATTTAGTTTGGTTTCATTTGTAATAACCAAGCCCACGGTGTATATAAAAAATTAAAAACTTGAGTTTCCACTGGGCTGTGGAATATTTGAGAGTCTCGTGGTAGAATCCGAGTGACACACAGGCCGGCAATGGTCAGATGCAGCCCCCAGTAGGCTCACTGTTGGGCTCCAGATTGAGTGCTGAGCTGACTGCTGGGCCCCCTTTGTGTTCCCAGTTTCTGCACAGAGGAATCCAGTTTTATTTTCTGGTGTGGTGTAGTGCCTGTCCTGTATTTTTATTTCAGTTCAGCATAAATTCCCCCCTTCTAGTTTCAAACAAACCAACTTGAGCCAAGAAAACTAATGTATTTTTTCATGATAAAAGTGATACTGTGTACTAGAGAAAATTTAGAAAATACAGGAAGGTATAAAGAAGAAAATTGAAAACTAGTAAATAATCCAGGTATTCAGAGAGCTACTTTTAATATTTTGGTGTTTGTCTTTTAAGTCTTAGAAAAAATAATTATTGAAAAAGAGAGGGAATGCTGGTTCAATTCCCAGCCAGGGCACATAACCAGGTTGCAAATCAGATCTCCAGCCAGGTCCGTAGCTGGAGGCAGGTGAAGGGCAACCATACATTGATGTCTCTCTCCCTCTCTGCCTTTCTCCCCTCTCCTCTCTCTAAAAATAATACTTTTTTTTTTTTAAGGGAGTGTGTCTTTTTTTTTTGTGACTTCTGCTTTGTGACTTGAGGGGTAGTTGATTTGGGCTCTTTTCAATTTTATTTTATTTTTAATTAATTGAATTCAGTAATTTTGAAATTCTGCCTTTTTAGAAAGATCTGTTCTGTGCCTTTGAGAAAAAGTAACTTGATTAGCAGTGAATGCTGGGTTTCGGTCTATAACTGCAGTCACAGTTCTCGCTTTCCCAGGACTTGCATACCTTAACTAAACCCCTTTGAAACCTATTCCCTGTGGAAGGGAGTAAACTTGTAAATGCAGACTGAGATCTGATCTCATGAGTTGGTGATAAGTTTGGGTGATGAAGGCCTGTGGATTATGGGCACACCTCACAGATACTGCAGGCTCCTTCCAGAGTATGACAGTATAGTGTAGTGTAGTGAGTTGTAATCTTTTTTGTCGGTGGATGGCCATGCCTTCGATTTGTAAAAATCAAGTCTATGAAGTGCAGTAAAATGAGATCTGCCTGTACTCCTTTTACCTTTGACTTTGTGTGTGACCATGGATGTAAAAGGGGCAGCAGCCTCACTGTGTTTCCTCTCCCTCTCCCAGTGTGAATCAAACTGACGTCCATTTCAAGAACGAGGGTGTGCTCACTTCATGCCTTGTGTTTGGAGCTTGTAGTCACAAAATGGAAATTATGGAAGATGATCCTCTGTTCCGCAATTAACTGCAAGGCCAGTTCTGTTCTACTTTAAGAGTAATGCTGAAACCGATAACTCCCAACTTATTTCTAAGGAATATACAACTATACAGCCATTTCCTGTTTTCTGGCTTTTATTAAAATGCAAATAGTCTTGACTTCAAAGTAGTATAATCAAATCCTGCAGGGGGTATAATTCTAATGCATTGCCTCTTCTTTGGTATTTTGTTTTATTGTTGGCCTGGCTGGCTTATCTGACCAACTTGCTGTTTACATTCGTGAAAATGCATGCCTCCCGGTGTGACTTGGTCCGAGGCTGTTGGAAAGCATGGTGTTTGCAGTGCCCAGTGCATCCCTGGGGTGGGCGGGTGCACACACCTGGCCCGTGAAGTGTGCTTCGTGATACAGATTTGGGTGGTGTGTATTATTCATTTTGATAATGAACACATTTCTCAGAATTTACCTGTATTTACTGAAATGAAATGGAGTCAGTGTACCTCTTAACTTTGGCTCCTCATGATCTACTCTTCCTAGTTTAAAAAGAATGTCACAAAATGTAAGTGGGCACCCTTTTTCCCCAGGCATTCAGTGGCAGAACATATGCTGGCTGGCATACACACATGCTCCCAGAATGCTGGAGTATGATGTTATGTAGGTCTCCGTTTTAATGTGAGAAGGAGACAGAAATAAGTCAATCAGAGCAGTGTCTTTATAGAAACTGATACTCTCTGATAGAAATCTCCATGTCTGTCAGAGGCCAGGAGCACAGTTGCGTGCTCACGTGCAAACAGTGGCCAGCTGGTGGAGCATGATCAGAACCGCACACCCCTGAAGCCGAAAGGGAACTGTTGGGTGTCACTCCCACAAGGAATCAAGCAGTTGCTGAAGTTCATCTCCCACCTCAGATCCTGTTCCAGCCCAATTCCTGGAGGACGGGAGAATAAACACATATACTTCCTAAATGGTTGCTGGATCATATCATTTTAGGTTCCCTTTTGGAAATGTGTCTCAGTTCAGACACGTGAATGCTATGTGCTCCCTGGTCTTTCAACTTGTCCCAGGTATCGGGAGGATTCTCCTATTTGTGGACTGAGTACCACAGCTGCGGGGCTTTGAAGTTCCACAGTCTCCACCCCTTCTTTTGATTACATGTGTTTCTGCTAAAGGCGTCTTTTTCCAGGGCCTACAGGGACATAAGGTTCCTTAGTCCCCTGTAGCTTTTTGTGCGTTGTGGTTTCTCTCATCCTGTTGTATTAATCATAACGTTGAAAAGGGCCTCATCTGAAGACACATGGCCCAGGATATCCTGATGTGAGTCGAAGTGGGCCTGGAAACACACTTTGTCATGTGTACAAGAAAACCCCACTGGCCCTGCCTAGCTGAGGCCTACTGTCTGTAGTGTGCCTTCCTTTCCAGGTCACTTCTTTTGGAGCTGTGGGACACCTCCTGTCCGTCCTGAGGTACTTGGGCAGGGCAGGCCTTCCGCAGGTGCAGGGATGCCTTTCTGGGCCTAAGGGCCTGTCAGTCCTCACACCCCCCATCAGGAGGAGGCCTGTCCCTTCAGGATCAGAGTGGGCTCCTGTCCCCAGGCAAATAAGAGTGGGTGGGTCCCACAGCACTGTTTTAATACCCACTTCTCAAGCAAGAAAGTTCTGTTATTCAAAGGTGTGAAGTCAGAAGCCACAGGGTGCAATCAGAGGGGTCCATCGAAAGACATGCTTTCCCTTAACTGCAGGTGCCCCGTAGCTGACTTCTCTCAGCAAACCCTCTGCTCCAAGGCACGGGGGTTCATTGAGGCACATTTCAATAGCACCAGAGTTTGGCTATTATAACTAGTAAATAATAGGTGTTCTTTAGGAATAATAAGTGTACCTTTGTTGAAACAAATCCATGAATACATGACTGAAAGTGAGGCTAGATGCTTTGTAGCTGTTCCCATTTCCGTACCTTTATCCTTTTTAATTTATTTTTTTTTAATTTCATTATTTCTAGAAAGAGGGGAAGGGAGAGAGGCAGAGAGGGAGAGAGACATCAATGTGTGGTTGCCTTTCACCTGCCTCCAGCCACAGACCTGACTGGAGACCTGGTTTGCAACCTGGTTATGTGCCCTGACTGGGGAATCGAACCTGCGACCTTTGGGTTCGCAGGCCGGCACCTTACCCACTGTGCTACCAGCCAGGTCCTTTTTAATTTTTTTTAAATAGCACTTTTAAAGATTGATTTTTAGAGAGAGAAACATTGATCTGTACCTTTGATTTTGTTGTTCCACTTATTTCTGCAGTCATTGGTTCATTCTTGTTATCCTGACCAGGCATTGAACCCTCAACCTTGGCGTATTGGGATGATGCTCTATAACTCAGCTAAGCTACCCAGCCAGGGCCTCTGTGTTCTTAATCTATGATAAAGTTGCTAATCACTGAATTTACAGGATGTGCTGCCCTGAGAGTATCCCAAGGTCTTTATTGACCTTCTGTGTGAGCTCGTGTGTAAGGAAGATAAGGATTTTCCTAAAGTTGCGCCACTGGAGTTTCTTTTAGAATGGCTGTTTTTAGGATACCTGTGTAACATCCAAGGAGATTTCAACTGGGAACAGTGCAGTTGGAGGCACACCGGACGTGGTTTGGAATAAGGAGCCGACAGCTTTAGCCAACACAGATAGCTAAGAATAGACCCACGGCTGGGTGCTGTTAATCTCTAAGGCAGCTCTTCACCACTGGGCCAGTTGGCACAACTGGGGTGCTTGCCTAGTGTGTCCTCATTTTACCTCTCCTTTTGATACCTTTGTTCCCCTTTTTAGTGCTAGCCTGTCTCTTGACCTGTCAATTCAGGTGCTTCATACCCTCCAAGTGCCCAGTGTGTGTCTCCTCATCTCTTAGCTACAAACCCCCACATAGTGATTCCTTTCCTCCAACAGAACCTCCTCATCCACTTTCCCTCTCCTTCCAGTCCCTAGTGTTCTTCTAGCTTGCCTTTCTTCCATAGGTGCTATGATAAATCGATAGAAGTATTGGGCTGGCGTGTGTGTGATCCTTTCCATCAGTCAAGACTTCTTCATGTTAAGAGAAGTTTACTAGAGGTACAGTTCCATAACTCAAAAGTTTTCCCCTTTTTGAGAATGAAATATTAAGCTAATTATATGACACTGTAATTACTAATAAATTTAACCTACTTAATATGCCTTTCATCCAAAGGTCACATGGGAAATTTTTGACACTTAGAAATATGAGATTTACATTGAGTCTCTGGTAATATTTTGCAAATAACAGTACTGTTTTTTATATTTATTTTATGACATTTCAGAATTGGGAACAGAGTATGAAATACATAACGAGTCTACATACAGAAAGAATAAAAATCATACGTAGTCAGAGGTTAAGTGCCCAGAATTCCATGAGTGAACTGTTCAATTTGGTATAATATAAATAGGAATTTTATAATACTAAATTGTATTATTTGGTTAACCAAATGAAAGTGTAAAGGTTTTGTATGGTCTGTAGCTGTTTTGTTGTCAGCTTTTAGTGCAGTGAAACCATGGAGTATGAGAGAATTGTTCCTAACTGACCTGCTGCTGTATTTGAAGGCTAGGGATTTTTTAGGTACATCTGAAGCATAATCATAGTCTTACTTTTTGCTCAAAACTGAGATGTAGACAGAGATTATTTCTACTTTATTCTTATTATATTATAGATAATAAGCTTGGACAGGTGTCTTTCTTTATAAAGGGAATCCTTGACAAAGGGAAATAGATCTAGTCAGCCATTAAAACATACCCCCCACTTCTCATTTTCTCCTTCCTTGCAGAGTTGGTCAATTTGATATCCTATATAGATAGCATCAGGATGCAAAAGAACAAAACTGGAGAATGCAAATTGACTTCTGACAGATATTATAGAATGAGAGAATCTGAGAATTATAAACGGGACAGAAATTGCATGAGAAGTGAGGTTAAAGTTGAAAAGTAAGGATGAGCAAGTCTTAAAATTCTACTTGGGTGCTGGTAATTTTTCCTTTAAACCGCCTGTGTGGATCCTCAGTTGGCTCAACAGCATGTGGGCTGAAGACATTTGTTTGAAGGATGTAAATATCCTCATGTTTTTCATGGAAAAGGGTTGGAATAGTCATGCTTTTAATTCTGAGCACCTGAGAGCCTTTGCTTAGCCCTGAGCTGCACCGAGATGAGCAGACCCTGTTGCAGAGATGTCACAGGACTGCTGTGAAGAGGAGCTTGGCGAGAAGGCCTTGCTATGATTCTCTCTGATGACCTGGTTGGATTGATCAGTACAATTCTGTTTTTGTTATGAGCCTGGGAGAGAAGTGGGAAGATATCCTATATATCTAGTATTTCACTTAATTATTTGGAAAAAAAACATTCCCCCCACCCCCGTCTTTTCTTTTAAATGGGAATCATTTCCATTTTATTATGGTACTAAGCGTAGAATTTTTTTTTTTTTTTTTAAGATTTTATTTCATTATTTTCAGAAAGAGGGGAAGGGAGAGAGGCAGAGAGGGAGAGAGACATCAATGTATGGTTGCTTTTCACCTGCCTCCAGCCACAGACCTGGCTAGAGACCTGGTTTGCAACCTGGTTATGTGCCCTGGCTGGGGAATTGAACCTGCGACCTTTGGGTTTGCAGGCTGGAGCCTTATCCACTGTGCTACCAGCCAGGGTGAATTTTTAAAATACTTCCATAACCATCATTCATTCACACAGGAGGATGAATCAAGAATGCAAAGGGCATTTCTTTTTCTTTTTTCTTTTTAATTAGTTTGTTGTTGTTGTGTTACATTTGTCCCATTTTTCCTCCACTGCTCTCCTCTGCCGGACCCACCCTCCCCTCTCCCCCACAGTCAGCCCCCACAGGCTGCCCATGGGTCACTTAATGCTAGTACTTTGACTAAAATCTTCAAGAAACCATTTTTAATGATAATTACACCCCAGTGTTCTCTTGAAACTGGTCACTGATTGTAGGCATATTTGAAAATATATGCCCCTATTATTCATTCTGTAGGAGCAGTCAGAAATCAGCTAGCAATGTGACTCCAGTTGAGGGCCAGTTAGAATATCTTTGAGATTTAAAAAGTAAAATCTAGGGAATTTCATCTGTACTGTTTGCTGTTTCTTTTTCTTTATCTCTATTTTAAGATTTTATTTATTATTTTTAGAGAGAGGGGAAGGGAGAGAGGCAGAAAGAGGGAGAGACATCAATGTGTGGTTGCCTTTCACCTGCCTCCAGCTACAGACCTGGCTGGAAACCTGGCTTGCAACCTGGTTATGTGCCCTGGCTGGGAAGCGAACCAGCGACCTTTGGGTTTGCAGGCAGGCGCCTTATGCACTGTGTTGCCAGCCAGGGCTGTTTCTTAAATGAATCTCTTTGATACCAGATTCAAATATTTTTTGAAGAAATTGCTGCATGGCATGTAGCTTGTCTGTCAGTAAAAGCAGGTCCCTCCACCATCTTTATTCTCCCAGACCCCCACCTTCCATGTGCTTTCAGATGCTTCCCTTGGAAAACAGACATGAGAGTAGTGGCTGCAGATTCCAAGGAGAAGCTCCTGTAATGTTGGAAGCACTGACTTTGTTGAATACAAAGGACTATGCAAATATCTGTATTTAAATGTCCAGATTTTGTTCTCTAGTGAAGGAGATGTTTTTAAGACTGTTTCTTAATGAGGATGTGCATGTGATCCTTTGTGAGCAAATTTTAAAGTCTAAAGCTTGAGGGCATTTGGAATCTTCAGTGACACTGCTTGACTTTTCAGGATCTTACCACTGATTCCTCAGGAGGACATTTTTAAAAAATGAGTTATTTGAAGTACATAAATGAAATATTTAATTTTTTGACTTTGTAATGGATGAGTATGGGATTTATCTGGTGGGTCTTACTTGCTTTTAATCTTTGCCTGTGGGGGGGAAACTCTTGATTTTTAAATAAATTTCTAAGAGTAGCTAACCCTTAAAATGACAAGATTCATAATAGTGAGTAAGTGGGGGAGATCTTTTGTCCCTTATAAAGGTGTTTAATCTCTTTTTAAAGCTTCATTTCCTAATTATCTTTTTAAAATATTGGCTATACAATAAAATATGTATTTACTTGCTTTTAAAAAACAAAAGTGTGGCATCACATTATTTTCAGCAGATGTCAGAATGGTGAGTTTTTAATTTTTTGTTTTTAATTTGGGGCGAACACTGTAGTTTGTTCCAAATGTCACTAGGACTGGCGTAAGGAGAAATAGAGGAAAGGCATTGTCCCCAGCTCCATGTCTGGCCTCGACCCTGGGCTGGAGGTCGGCTTTGGGGCTGTGGGTTTAGAGCCCTGTGATCTTGTTCTTCATCCTGGCCGCACCTCGCCCTAGCAGTCAGTGCTCTGAGCGTCATTTCTGAGTCATTCAACTGTTACAGGATCAAGATACTGCAGTTTGGCAGGATGTGCATTCTGAATATGACACTTGTAGAAAGTTACCAGTTGCATTCGAAGCAGATAGGCTGGTATTTGGTTGGAACATCATGGGTGTATGAGGTGTCCTCAACCTATGAGTGGGCATGAAAACTGTAGAGATCCCGTAGAGGCTTTTGAAGGGTTTTGTTTGTTTGGGGTTTTTGTTGTTGTTGTTGTTGTTGTTGTTTTTACCAAGACCTCAGAGTAGTGTTGGTAGTTTGGTTATGAGTAACTGTTGTAAGTTTTTGGCATAACATTTTTGTATCCACATTTTAGCCTTTATTATGACTTTAAAAAAAAAAAGATTTTTCTTTTATCAACCTCTAACCACTTTAATCTTAAGAATTCGTTCTGAAGTCATCCTTTGTTTATTTTAACCAGAAAGCTGATTAGAGTTCATTGCTGGAAAATGATAGGCTGGACAAATGACCATGAAAAGTATTTCTGCCCTTGGCATCTAAAAGTCATTGTCCAAAGTATTGCCACATTTGTTTATAAAGGATTAGCAGGGTTTGATATTTGAGATTATGGTACAAAAAAGCACAGCATTTTAGACACCAAAAGTCAGTGAATTCAGGTGTATTCTTTGGAGTTTGACTTGGATTTTCCCCTGGAATATTCATGTTTCTGGTCCACTCCTGACTTCGTGGAGTAAATGAGGCATACCATTCATCTGGGCAATCTAGGAGATTGCTGAAGGACTGTAGAAAGGGCTTTTTAGGAGTAGTAAACAGTTCAGTCTGCTAAACTAAGAAGGAAAGCCTGCAGCCCTGTTCATTCCTCTTCAGCTGCTATCTGCAAACCTTCAGACACTCTTGGAGAAAGGGAAGTTCTTAGTCTTGAGAACTATGGCAACATTACTAGTGATTTATCTAAATAGTGCAGCCCATCACCTGGCAGAACAAGCTAATAAATTCCTCAGGGTTGACCTGGCTTTACTTTCTGATTGACAGTGATCCTGACCAGCTTTCTGACTGAGCCCCCATTCACCATATGTGACAAGGAGTGTGATGACATGGTGGGGAATAGTGGCCCCTCAGACACATAGAAAATACAAGGAGCTCTTTAGATAAAAGTTACTCAGTGTAGGAAATGGCTTTAGTGTAGGAATCCTTCCCTCTACGTCCATCCTTTCATCCATCCGTGATTACAAGTGACTGTATTTTCACATCATAAAAATGAAGTGACTTAAATTGCACCAGCAAGTTTAAGAATAATCTTTTTATAAATAATCAATATAAATACACTGTGCTACTAATAGAACCAAATTATAAGTATGTATTTTACATTACTATCTTCAGTGTTAATTATTTGTGGATTTTCTAACAACTGGATCACAATTTTTTTAAAGGATTTTATTTATTTTTTGGGAGGGGGAGAGAGGAGTGGGGAACATGGATGTGTGAGAGGTACATTGGTTGCCTCTCAAACACACCCCAATGGAGGACCTGCCCCGCAACCCAGGCATGTGCCCTGAATGGGAATCAAACCAGCAACCATTTGGTTTGCAGGACATCACCTAACCCATTGAGCCACAGTTAGAGTTGAGGCACAATTTTAAATAAGTCTCATCCTATGAGCAAATCACAGCAGTTTACTTACGTAATACTTCTCTCAAAAGCTTTATGGCAATCTGGACAAACAAAAACAACTTATGACTTTGTTATTTTGTTTATCCCTGCTATGGCATCATGTTTGTTTGTTTATTCAGTCATTCATTTTTTTGTTATTAATTTTAGGAAATCCTTAAAATAGCCACTTGCATTATTTACTGTTAAGAATAAGGGCCTATTGATGGCAGACTAAAATAAGGTTGCTGACATGACTTTATTCTTCAGAGTTTGTAAAAACAGTTTGGGGAATGTTGAGTTTTTATTGTTATTGCATGATTGGTATATTTCCTTTTCCCACAGAACTGAAGCATGTTAAAGATGCTATTTTAATTTCATTCTAGAACTATAATAGTATTAGGAGCATGTGAAAGGAACTAGAAGAGGAGAGGACAGGACTTGTTAGCCCAGTGTCATAAAGAGCAGCAAGAAGTCACCACCTGGCTTGTCCTTAGTTCCAGAGGACCTCAGTGCGGGGGGAGAGGAGCATGGGGCAGGCGACTTTGAGGCCACAGCTTCAGCCGTGGCTTGTGCCCATTGAGAGCAGCCCCTGCCCTACAGAATCTAAAAGCCATCACTTCCCTGACCTTTGTAAAAATTAATGCCCAGCCCCCCCCCCCCCCGCTTTTTTTTTTTTTAAGATTTTATTTATTTATTTATTATTCCAGGGATGGGCAGGGAGAGAAGCAGAGAGGGAGAGAGACATCAATGTGTGGTTGCCTTTCACCTGCCTCCAGCTGCAGACCTGGCTGGAGACCTGGCTTGCAACCTGGTTATGTGCCCTGACTGGGAATCAAACCAGCCAGCCTCTTTATTCCACATTTTATGTCCCCATTTTAGAACTAGATTACCACTAGGAATAGTTGTCTGAAAACTAGAGGTGAAGGAGGGCTATATGTCCTGGTATTACAATTCTAATAAAAACAGATGATCAAAAACAAAGCCAAGTTTAGCTTTCAGCCTTTGACCAAAATGTAGAGCAACATGATAAACACCTTTCTCTAAAGGGAAGCGCACCTGGGCCAGGTGTGTCTCTTGGGCTGCTTCCCCCTGCTTCAGGCAGCACGTTTGTTTTCCAGTTCTTTCTCAAAACCTGTCTCCATTCCTGAGGCTAAAGGGGAGAGCAGGGATATCTGTCTTTTTTCTACTCCTCTCCTTCTCTTGTTTCAGACAAGGTGCTAAGAGACACTGGTGATACACGCTTCCCTGGTCCCTCCAGGCTGCGTGTTCACGGAGGTGGGGGCCACACAGCAGACCACCCCCATCTCCGGCCCTCTCTTGCACTGAGTCACAGTCTTCATTTTCAGTTATTCCAGCTCTTCTCGTGGTTCAGCTCTGCAGAAAGGAATGAGAACCAGTGATATAAAAAACAAGAAGTGAGAAATGATCAGAGAAAATTGGTTTTCTGTTGTAAAGAATTGCATGTCATTCATTCTTCCTCAGTGAAGAGTTTACCTGGAAAGATAAGTCTGGTTAATCGTTTCCCTTTGGAAAATAAGGCAATGTGAACTTTGGAAAACATCATAATTAGGCAGTTCCATGAAAAGGTCAATATAGCATGAAAAAAAAGTAATAGAGTTGATCTTGTGGACATGTGGGTTGTTCCAACATCTCACTCAGTCCCTTTACTACTTAGATATTTTATGAGGCTTCTTAAACCAAAAGGCCCTGTGCCATTCCAGAATTTAGCCAGGTTTATGTAAAAGGAATATCTAGGGGCAAGGCAGCCACCATTTGCAGCCCTTTGAGTTATCCAAAGGGTGCCATGCCCCTAAAGTCATGTAGGAAATAGCTTCATGAAAAGAGTGATTTGTGCTCGAGAAGTAGGAAAGAAGGGAATCTATTCAGAATAAGATTATCTTTTAAAATTTTTTTATTTGAGAGAGAGAAACATCGATTCGTTGTTCCACTTATTTATCCATTCACTGGTTGATTCTTGTATATGCCCTGATAGGGGATCGAACCCACAGCCTTGGCATATGTATCTGGATGATGCTCTAACCAACTGAGTTACTCTGCTAGGGCAGATTATCTTTTAAATCAGTTATGCAGAATATAAAATCTGATATAGCTAGATTGTAACTGTCTGTGTGGTGGCCTGGGGGGAGGGTTGTGTTTGGGGAGAAGGGGAGTGACACATGAAAAATCTACAATAAACAGGGCTGTGATCGCACCATATGTGTTGAGTTGACCACAACTCTTCTGTATTTAATGAAGACTTTAGCCTTTAGGGGTAAATAAAACATCACTAAACAGGGATGACCTGAATATTTTTTACTGGCTGTAATAATTAAAACCATGAAAAGGTGGTGGGGTTATGTTACTTATTAACTTGAATCACTCTTAGATTTGATCAAGACGTGGTTGCCCATGGCACTTTGTTTCATGCCTGGCCTTTGTTTCATTGACATGCTCTGCCTGGCCTTTGTGGTACTGTAAAAGCAGCCAAGCGTTAGGAACCAGACCCAAAAGGGCTTTGGACCTCCTGTCCAGCTTCCTTCTCATCCCCTGCCCAGCTTCAAGAATAACCTTTTAGCCAACTACAATTAAGCCTAAAATCCCCTGTGAAGCTGTGTACTTGAGGGGAGGTAAGTGGAGGGACCAGGAAAAACTCTTTCCTGCTTAGAAAGAAATTGATCAGAGTTCAGGTGTTAACTGAGAGCTCTTAAAGGGTATTTTCCTCACAAGATGAGCCAAAGGTTGACTTTAAGAGGAGCTTGGGACCCAGATATATTGGTTTCCTATTGCTGCTGTAGCATATTACCACAAATCCAATGACTTAAAATGACACAGATTTATTATCTTACGGTGTTTGGAGATGTCCAAACAGTCTCACTGGGCTTAAGTCAAGGTGTGGACAGGCCTTTGTTCCTTTCTGGCGACTCTAGGGAAGAATCTGTTTCCTTGCCTTCTCCAGTGTCAGAGGTCCCTGCGTTGCTTGGCCCATGGCCCCTTCCTCCATCTTAAAAGCCAGCAGAGTCTAGCTGAGTCCTTCTCTAGTAGCTGTCTTGCTGGCTCTCCCTTCAAAGAGCCTCAAGACTGTCTTGGGCTCACATGGATGATCCAGGATTATCTTCCCACTTCCAAATCAGCTGATTGACAACCTTAACTCCCTATGTCATGTAACCTCTGTCTTAACAGGTTCCAGGTGTTAGGACATGACCATTGCCATGCTTACCACACCAGAGAATGTTGATAATGTAAAGGGTAGAAGTGAATTGGGGAGTTCATAGGGTTACACCATAGCCAGACACAGGGTGTGCTATTAGAAGTAGGTTTTTAGGGGGTCTTGAATAGGCCTTCAGTGGCCAGGGGGAAGGGGGTTGGGGGGAGAGGGGAGGAAGAGGCAAGGAAGGGGAGCAGCTTAGACAAGAACCTAGTATAAAGGAACCATGGACATGGACAACAGGTGGGATTGACTTTGGGGGGAATGGGTGGGTGGGAAGGGGGACAGAGGTTAGCAAAAAAGGGATGGATGTAATACAACAACAATAAAATTTTTTTAAAAAAGTAGATTTTTATACCTCTTTACAGTTTTATAGCTACTGTCAGGGAAAATATATATGTACATCTACACACATATATGTATATTATACTGTACAAAAAGTCATTTGTGATTTTAGCTTCAATGTTAGCTACTGAATGTAAAGAGGAATTTTAAGTGTGACGTATAAATAATTTATATCATTTGTTTACAGGAAATTAGCATTTCTCTAATTAAAAGAATGATCGTTATAGTTTTATTAACCTAAGAAAGCTTGAATTCGTTGTGTTTTATCTTGTGAAATTTTTATGCTATAATTTATTAACATTTAACTTCACAGAGGAGCCTCTAATATAAAAATAGTAATCTATTTTTAACACTACAAACATCTTTTCTGGTGCTCATCTGTATAATTTTTACATAGTTTTTAACCACTGTATACATGCTCTTGGGTACTAAGTGGCTTGATTTTTCTGTGACCCCTTTCCCCACTCATCTCATTGAAAATTGCTGGTGGCAAAATCCAGGAGATGATAGATGTGTGAAGTTCTCCAAGAGAATACCACCACTGGCATTTGCCTAGAGCTACCTGGTTAAGCTGTCCACAGCTTCCTCATAGGAAATGTCTCTGAAATAGATATGACATTTACCTGTAATGGCTTTTATTTACCTATGAAATTAATGATGGTGAGGCTTTTTTTAAAAAGTCTTTGGAGTTCTCTTCTAAAGTTGACCCCATTTTACCTCCCCCCGCCCCATCATTTAGTTGCTAAAAATCAGTTCTAGTAGGCACAAGATTGAAACTTGGTTCCTGCTACAAATACATTAATTTAGCACTGGCCATTTGGGTACTTGGAGGTAGGGAGATTTTTTTGTTTTAAGATTTTATTCATTATTTTTAGAGAGAAGGGCAGGGATGAAACAAGGGAGACAAACGTCAGTGTATGGTTGCCTTTCACCTGCCTCCAGCTACAGGCCTGGCTGGAGACCAGGCTTGCAACCTGGTTATGTGCCCTGGCTGGGAATCAGACCAGCGACCTTTGGGTTCGTAGGCTGGTGCCTATCCACTGAGCCACCAGCCAGGGCTGTTAGGGAGATTTTAAAAATGAAATCCCAGGCCGGTGTGGAGCTCAGAAATTCGAGCATATGCTCAGTGGCATGGTAATGATTCTGTTATATGGCAGAATAGAATTGCCTACGTGGGAATGAATGAGAAGATAAAACTCAGAAAGCAAAAAAGGTTTCTAGAAGGGTTATTGAAAAGGTAGCCCTTGAAAAGTGGTATGTGTGTGGGAGTGGTTGGGGGGTTGCATTCCAGGCAGAGGGCTGTTATTAGTGGTTCATATCAGATTGCAGGAAACGTTTATTGAATGGTTGAGGAGAGGATTGGAACTGAAAATGGTCATATTGAGCCACACACATTGGAGCATACAAATGATTGTTTCAGTCAGAGGGCAGAGTGTTTCAGAGTTGTGCTTTAGGGCAACTCACCTGGCCTAAGGTGGTGGACAAAGTGAGACTTTGAACAGGGCAGGCCTGATGAAGATCATCTTGCAAGGGGGCGCTGGAAATCAGGCAGGAGGGAGAATAGAGAGCTTCTTTGGAGGCTGTTTTACATTTGGTGGTTTGTTGGGTAGGGTCGCCTTTGCATTTCTCAGCCCAAGCTACTTGCACCAGTTAGTCTTTGAGGAGCTTGGACCACTATAAATTCACATCCAGGAGCAAAGTGAGTCTTTAGACCGAAAGAACTCTGATGGTGTTTCCTGACATGCTTGAATGCTGGGTGAGTTTTTACCTGGGAGAGAATAGAAGTCACAGAACTTGTGCCAAGGTCACTAACTAGGTGAGTAGCTAGGCAAGATTAGAACTAGGTTCTAGGTGACTCCCAGATCAAATTGCCTCGAGCTCTTGGTGCTAGTGCTTACTGTTTGTGTTTGAAGGAAAGGAGTCCTCGTTCTTTTCATTTGCACCAAGCAAGTCTCTGCCCCAGACAAAGCAATGCTTGGTGCGGGGAGAGGTCCTCCAGTGCCCTCGCAACTGCGGGGTGGGGGGATGGGTGTGGGGGCGGGGCCCAGACACCACCCCTTTGTTGGGTGCGCCTTGTCCCCGCCCTGCATCCCCACCCACCTTCCGACTCCCTCCAGCCTTTAACCGGCTGGCTGCCAGGTGGGCGGGCGCTGGGACGAAGAAGCTGCCCTGGACACTGGCACAAGGGTGGACTTTAGCCAGGCAAGGCTTGCAGTGTCAGTGAGGATTGGGGTGTGCAGGACGAAGCACGGCCCATGGGACCCCGGGGCTGAAACACTTGCCAGGGTAAAACTTTTTTGTATTCGGTCACTCCCGGCTTGGATAGACCTGAGCTTCCCCAAATCCCTCACATCTCCCGTCTTGCTGGCGGGGACCCACTGCGCCTTCCTGGTGGACTCTGGCGACTTGGTGTTTCGGGTGAAGGGCTTCTGTTGGTGATGTCAAGGGACGCTGAGCACCAACCCAGGGCCTCAGCTCCCCAACCGGAGAGAAGTGCTCACGTCAAATATTGCGGCACAACAGCTGTAGCTCCCCTAACGATAGGTTTTTTTTATTTTTCTTCACTTTGGTTTTTTTTTTTTTTTTTTTCTGTCTTCATGCTTCTAATTTGGGCCATTCTTGTTTTCAGAGAAGAACGTGCTCTAGAGACAGATGTCAGTGTAGTTCTCGCAGTCTTTAAACTTAGACAACGTTAGTTGAAAGTGGGGGATCAAGACCTATAGATTGCGCGCAGCATCGCCCGGCGGGCCTGGCGGACTTGCCTTTGAAAAGTGTGGAAAGGTGTCACTGCCCCGGTTTTGAGGAGAGGCGCCCACGGTGTGCGCATGGGACTCCAGCTCTGCTTAGAAAGAAGCAAGGGAAACATTTCTCAGATACAGTTTCTTTCAAAAAAATAATCATTTCATGGAGTAGGGCTACTGACTTGACTTCCAAAGGGGGAAATGGTTAAAAAAATAATGTGAACAAATAACATTGTGATCAATGATGAATGATATATGCGATGTTGGTGAGAACTCTTTTATGATACCTCTCTGGACATTGTATGGTTTTATTTAATTGTTGGTCTGTACCTTTCAACTTTAAGCTAAATTGTCGATTTGACCAATAGCTTAATGGCTTTTTACTTTTAAAAGTAAATGCTAAAATAAGCTTGCGTTACTAATGAGACTTAGAACAGACAGCATGGGCGCTGGTGGCTGTTTACTTTTACAAGAACATTTTGGTATGTTTTGTAAAACTTTTATTTTTGTCTCATTGCAGAATATTCATATTTATTATCATTTTCATTTTCTGAAGGTAAATACCATGAAATTTTCTTTTTTTAAAGAATTATATTGAATGAGTTTAATGTTCTTGCCTCATTGAAAACGTGCATAAATCTTATAAATGTTAAGAGAGATGTGCTGTCTTATACATGGAGATTGATATAGCTAAGATTTTAAAGCCATTTTAAGTTTAGATCTTCAAACTCTGTGGGGAATTTTGGAAGGATAGCTTTCTGGGGAATGTTGTATTTTCTCTGAAGGAGCTTTCGTCCTGTGTTCTCACTTGCTCATCTTGTTTATTTCATCTTTCAGAACGAGTGTTTGGGAGTCCTTCCTATATTTTCATTTCCCAAGCACCTGGTTTTCTTAGTCCAAGCATTTTAAGAATGCCATCTCATTTTCAAGGCATTAAAGTTTAACTGTTTCTTACTTTTCACTTGTTTTAACTTGAAATTAGTTGAATTTCCTGCTAATAAAGATTAACTTTTAAAACGTTAGTTACTACAATGAAACTAAATTGTGTTCAGATATTAGCCATTTAATATTTAGAGAGGCAAATGTAGCTGCTAAACAAATATAACATTTTGTAATAAAATAAGGTACTAAATTAGTTTTCATAATGTGAACTAGTGAAGATTTCCTTCATTTAAAAATGGAGGTATTTTATAACATATCCTAGTAAATATGTGGAGTGGAATTGAAAATTATACTTTGTGAACTTTTGATAAAATTAAAATGTTTTTGAAAAGGGGGAAGATATATGAGTCACATAACCTATTTTAATGCAACAATTTTGTAGTGGTTTTTATTACCTTTCTTCTCCATTTCATAGTTCATTGCCTATGTTTTGTTTAAAAGTATCTTTCACATAAACTTCTAAGTTGCTAAGTAGTTCTAAAATGGATGTAGATTAAAGATCGAACCAATACTAGAAAATAAAGTATGAAAAGGCTTTTTAGCTTTTGGTGTTCAGAAGGCTTTTTCTAAGATCACCTTTACAGTTATAATTTTACTCATTCGGAAAATTGCACTCTTAAGTTTAAAACTCAAATGAAAAGTTTAATACTCAGAACTATGAATGAACTATTCAAGTTTTCTAGGGAAAACAGGCCTGATCACTTTCTTTCCAGAGGGATCCTCTCACTTTTTCCCAATTAAAATTTTTTCCCATAACCCTTGAAATAGTCTAGTAGATAGTTGCAGTTTTTTATTTATTGTTGGAATCTGGTGACCTTTATGTACTGGGATTGCTGTAAGATTGGACACAAGATCAGCGGCCTTTGGTGTGCTTTTGGAATGTTCTAGTTGTTTCCCGTGAAGATGCCAGTCATTAAGCATTAAAGCTGCCCTTGTCCCCAGGAAACTGAATTCTGGCATTTGGACCGGCAAACAGCCATTCAGCTGATATTAGTGTGAACAATAGCAACCTTCACCAGTACTAATTAAGAATTACACAGACTGTTTACTTAGAAAGATAGTAAAGGGTAGTTTCCTGGGTAGTTTGTTTCCCTTTTATTCGCAAAATCTATAAACTGTAAGAAGACAGCTCTCCCACATTTCTGCACGCCTTGCCCATTTCCACCAGGTGACCCAGGAACATTTGTTCTGCAGGAGCGACCAAACTTTCAAGTGTAATATTCATTTTTTGTGAAACAGTAGTTTTTCTTGGTTTAACTGTAGCCAGCATGGTCTGGTGGGTTTTGCACAGAAATGCTAATTTCCTTGTGAAATGGCATGTACCCTAGAGGTTAAACTTGAAAAAAAATTTTTTTAAGTACAGTGTTCGTGAGACGAAGTCTTCACATTCTATAAATTAGAGGAAAAATTGCTACAGCTATGATTGTCTTTGTTCTCAAAGCCATTTGAATTGCAGGCTGTGTTGGGACTGGTTCGTACGTTAACTGCTGAGACTAAAACTTCTAATTAGAGTAATCACTGGGTGGGAGCTGGCTGGAGGGGCGGGTGGGGGCCAGGGGTGTGGCTGGGAAGGGGCGCCACGCGGTGGGAACCCGGCAGGCGGGGCTCGGCGTGGCGGCCTCCGCGGGGATTGGCCCGGAGGGAGGAGGCGGTGCGCGGGCGTCCGCGGGACTTAGCAGCCGGCGCCCTGGACCCAGCCTTGCGAAGACTCCAGGCTCGGGTCCGCGCCCCAGCGGGAAACTCGGTAAGTAAGACCTTTTCCTCCCTCCGGCTCCGGCTTTCCCGCTGCTGCCCGCCAGGCTGGCCGCTGAGGGGGCCCCACCGTCTACCAAAATCCCTTCTCGTTTTTCTCCGTTTAACCCTCAGTGTTTCCACCGAATGAGCTTCAGCAGGAAAGAAAACCAGGTTTGGTTCAATGTTACTGGTTCCGCCTCATCATCCTGTCCTTAATCGCTCACGGCTAACAGCCGGTTCTCTGGCAGCTGGCGTTCCCGCCACTGCGGTGGGACCATTTGGTGGGGAGTGGGACTTCTAGTTGCTTTCACAATTTTCTAAAAATCTGT
This sequence comes from Noctilio leporinus, assembly GCA_004026585.1. Lineage (NCBI taxonomy): Eukaryota > Metazoa > Chordata > Mammalia > Chiroptera > Noctilionidae > Noctilio > Noctilio leporinus. The sequence goes on along the minus strand of PVIW01004441.1, from coordinate 38,100 downwards.
GTGAAGAGAACAGTGCTCTGACGGGTTGTTGCCTTTGTAAAAGACCAAGTAAACAAGCACTCTGACGCGCTCAAGAAAGCTCACTTAAAGGACAAACGCAGCAGGAAAAGACTAACAAAATGACTGTTTCCAGCTGAAGCCTTCTTTAGGAATGTTCTACAGGTTAACTTGAGTCTCTGGAGAACAGTTCTCTCTTCTCTTCTGTCAAGGGGTGTGTGTTGACCTGGACGGTTTCTGGTCTTTGATCGGATTTCCTAGCAGGCATTCTTAGCTGAAAACGTGGACCCATTACTGGACAGCTAGCAGACCATTAAAAAAAGCCGAGTTTTAAACTTTGACTTTAAAGAGTAGTTTGTTTGAGTTGTCCAGAGGGAGCAGCCTGTTCATTTTTAATTTTAGTCTCAGTTATTATTTGTAAAGGTCTGAGATGGGACCCTACACAGTGAAATCACCAGAAAAGTGGTTCTCAACCTATGTGGTTGTGAGTAGTAATTTTAAAATATGTGTCCATCATTCCTTTTGGGGGAGCTGTGATTGCTGGTCACTCAAGTTCATTTGTTTTAAATAAATCAAGCTTCACTTTGGGATAGAATGTGTAGATTATAATTGGTATGCTATAACTTTGGTATGTTGAAAGCAAAGTAGCCAAAATTCTGTTGAAAACATAAACACCAGTTTGAAAGCCTTTTTTAGTTTAATTATAGAACTGAAAAATTTATAAAAATCTATATAAAGAAAACCTGTTTCATTGCTACCTGGTTTTTTTTGTTGTTGTTGTTATTTTACATTCATCTCCTTTTTCCCCATCTGTCCTCCCCTTCCCCATCCTCCTTATCTGTGCCCCCCCCCTCCCAGTCAATCCCACATGTTGTAGGTGTCCATGGGTCATCCATGCTAGTTCCTTGGCTAAACTGCTCCCATTCTTTGCCTCTTTCTCCGCCTCCCCCTCCCACCCCGCACACTGAAAGCCTGTTCCTTGTATTCATATCTCTTGGTTCTGTTTTTTCTACCTGTGTTTTGTTTTTTTTTTTTTTTTCCAAGATAAATTCCAAGGTAATTTATACAGATAAATTACACTGGAACTGAGGAGAGGGAAAGTTTAGTTTTCCATAGATTATTATTTTCTATAAAAGTACAGTAAAACTTAGAAACTCAGACATTTTCCTGTAATTTTAAAAAGTTCTGCATTTCTAAAACATAAAACATATAACAATAATACTGATTTTTTTTCCTGAGCACATTGTACATACATAGTCAGATATAAAATAATTAAAATGCTAAAACTTAACCACATATTTATGAAATTTCTTTTGGAGTCTATTAGGAATAGCTAGATAAAATCCTAAGCACTGGGATTTTATCTTGCTGCTGGAAAACACAGGTTTAATCATGGTCATATCATCAGCATTGAAAAGGTGGTGGTAGATCTCAGACCTCTACTAGAGTTTTAGATCCATGATTAGCAATTTTTAGATCCATGGCTAAAAAGTATCTGTTTTGCAGCTTTGAAGACTGACATCTGTTGATTGACTTTCAAGTACTTGAATTCACTTGAGAATATATTTCGATGGCAGCAAACAAGACCGAATTTCAGATTTCTTGCTCCAGTATCAATCACTCAGCTTCAGGCTGCTCCAGAGCCTTGAGTCCAAGTTGGAGCTCACAGTGAATGTAAGATTATGGCTGAACTCTCATAGCCCATAGCCATAACAGTGGGCATTTTGCTTATAAAAGACCATTTTTATTACACCATTTCAGTGTACTTGTTTAATTATTAATAGTTCCTATTATGATGGAATGTACATTAATTTATGAAGTATTCAGCCAATTGTTCATAGCATGCAACTTTGGGGTTAAAAAACCTGGTATCATTACTGTCCGTACAGTTTTATTGTGTTTCCCATTTGCCTCTTTGTTTCGGCTTCTCAAACTTGTGCATCCATAGGATGGCCACTTTCATGCAAAACACTTGGCCCACTAAAAGCTTTCACTCTCTTCAGCTGAACTTGTATCAAAGTGGAAGAAAGAAAAAAGGAGATGTTAAAAATGAAGTGAACTTCTTTAAAGTATGTGGAATTTGTTTTCTGCCTTTATCCTGAAGTTCTTAAGTCTATATCTTTTTTCAAAAATACAAATTCTTTGTTGAAACAACCTTTAAGTTAATCCTTTGCTCTGTTCCTCATTAAACTTTTCAAAGTTAATTGAGGATATAAACTTTCTGAACTAGAATCCAAAAATGTACAGTATTTGAGTGAAGTCCAACTACTGTGCTTTATGTACATTAAATTATTCTGAGAAATTGTAGCATACTCTCAACATATTTTTATTAAATAAAAACAACTTTATTTCTTTATTTTTCAGCAATAATTCGTGTAGTTTGACTCCTCACCCTCTTCTACCTCATACTCCCTACAGCTCCTCTTCTGTTGTGGTTGGCTAGACATATATAAAGATTTGTTTCTTTGTTGACTTCATGACAGAAACCACAACAAATTATGGACATGGGGCTAAAATTTATGCTTAGTTTGGGTTTGGTAGAAAATATGGAAAGACTGTTAGGAAATACAATATGACCAAAAAGTTATCTGTTGTCTTTGACGATGGGACTAGGAAGAAGAAAGGACAGGAACTAGGAGTCATGGAATGTTAGTATTTTTAACAGAATAAACACCCAAGAGTGGAATTTGTTTCTCAGATATATTCTATGCTTAAAAATATGTTGAGTGTGTATCCATATGCCTGAGCTGTTTATCTAAGCAGAGCCTGAGTGGCCAGCTTGGCTTCTCCTTCCTTCTGTTTCTTGTTTTTTGCTCACCTTGCAACTCTTGCTAGTATCGTTTTGTCTAAATGATAAACTCCTTTTGTGGCTTCCTTTTTTTTTTTTTAATTTTATTTTTATTTATAAAGCTGTTAATTTTGATAATTTGAAAAAAAACTGAAGACATTAATGACAACTTTAAACAAGGAGGCTGTGGAAAACAAAGGACCAGATCTCTCTTAGAAATACTATTGAGTTTTTGCGTTTAGAGCAGACGGAGTTGTTACTACTTCTTTATTTGGTCGAATTTATTAGCTTCTTAAAAACATGGCAGAGACATTTCATTGGTTATAGTTGATTACAATTGTAACCGGTTATTTTACCATTAGTTTTTTAAACTAATCACCTATCACATCTGTTGTTGTACAGAATGTTTATAAAATTTTTTAAGTTGATATATTTTAATCTGTGTGTTTTGGGGATTTGGTTTAGCTTTGAAGTGAGAATCACTTACGGCCTGAATTTTCATGTGTTGATTTATGAATTTTCTTTTAATAGATTTACTTAAATCCCTGAATTATTGATTGACAGGTATCTTACAGTCATATTTATTGTATTGCTCCATTTTACCAGATTAGACATTAAGGACATTTAAATCCTTTATTTAAATTTAAAAAACTTATATCAGGCGTGCTATAGGTGGCACATGCAATTAGCAAGATTGGGTTCCATTCTTTAAGGAGTTGCCTTAAAAATGTACGTTCTTTTCATAGAGGTTAAATTAGTTTGGTTTTTTTGTTTGTTTGTTTGTTTGTTCGTTTTTTGCTCAGTTATTCCACTTTAAAATTTCTATTTATTGGTTTGAGAGAGAGAGTGAGAGGGAGTGAGAGAGAGAGACACTAATTTATTGTTCCATGTATTTATGCATTTATCAGTTGATCCTTGTATCTGCCATGCCTGGGGATCAAACCTGCAACTTTGGTGTATGAGGACAACACTAACCAACTGAAAAAGAGGATTCTGTTTTTATTTGTAATATTCTGAAGACTATATTTTCAGTAAAAGCTTAGTTTCTTTTTCCCATTTGCTAATTTTTAATCACTTGTATTTTAAAGGAAAATCTGTTTTCAGACTAAATATTTCTGAGGAATGCATATTTGTGCATACTGTCTATCACTTTTCAACAGGAACATAGAGCTATCTGTTACAAAGAAGAATTTAATATTGATAGTTATGTACTAAAAGTGTTAACTTTGTAATAGATAATACACAACTTATCTGATTTTGACATAGTGGGAGTAATATAGGAAGTTAGAGAAAAATAGGAAGAAATTCTGGGTTTACATGAAATTACAGTTACTGTTTTTCCCTAACAAAAAAACTGGTGAAAACACTTCCTTGTTTATTTATGTTGTAAATGACAACATTAAAGTCTGATGCACTGCTTTATGTATATTTTTAAAACACTTGGAAAGTTTTAAATTCTTTCAATATTTGTGTGTTGCTCATAAAGGACTTGTATCATACTTAATGCCATTAGCATTCATCCCTTTGTAGAAGTGTTGTCGTCAGAACTCTTATTGTAGTGATCTCTTATTTTCTTTTTTTTTTTTTTTTGTTTTTTTTTTTTTGTTTTTTTTAATTTTATTATTGTTGTATTACATCCATCCCCTTTGATCTCTTATTTTCAAACATTATTGTTGCGACTGAGAACAGAGGCACTGGTAGGTGTCCTGGCACATACCAGTGTGAGGGGGGCCTGCTTGCAGCTTACGGGACCTGCTTTATTAAAATCTCTTGGTTTCCATTCAGCACCTCCTTGAGCATGTGCTTTAAAATTTTACGAATTTCAGTGCTCAGATTAGATCACAATATCAAATCTCTTTATAACGTAGATAGATCTTCCATTGAATAAAGTTTTGGGAAATATTTTTAACATGATTTAAGAAAAATAGTTCAGCTTAAGCTGGAAGCAGGAAGAAAAGGCAAAAAGAAAAGACCAGGCACCTCATATGGGTTATTCAGAGAAAAAGTTGCCTCAGAAAGTAACTTAATTTTATACGTATAAGGTATTTACACAGATTTAAACATTGTACATTTTGTTTTTTGTACTGCACTTAATAACATTTCTTGCTATCTTACTATATCACAGAAATAGTTCCATCTCATTCTTTTTAATAGCTGCATAGTATTCCATTGTTTTGTTATTTCCCATAGCCATAATTTTGGCACGCAAAACTAGCTGACAGTTTTCATAATAAAGGTATGGTCATTTGATGTACCTTAGAGGGTCATGAATTAATATGGAACTAGAATTTTGAGTTAGAAAATATCACTATAAGTTAGGAACTCAGATTTATGAAGTGTATATGCCCATTAGGAATAAATACATCAGTTATTATATACAATGTTATTAATTTAGGTACGAACATTAATTCTAAAGAAATGGAGAAGATTTAATGGAAAAAATACTGCAAATACAAGAAAAGTTGAAAGTATTCTCTGATACTTGCAAGTATTTCAAATTCTTTAGAAAGCCTGAAACAAGCCCTACACTGAGCATGCGGCTGTTGTCATGGCAGGTGAATGGTCTGAACCACTTAGGAATTTATAGTTTCTTTTTCATGAGGGATTCTTTTCTTGAGAAGAATAAAATTCAGATCAGAAGTGATCTCTCTTTGACCCCTTTGATTATTGGTCTGACAGGTTCCCAGGAAGGGGAGGCAAGCACGAACATCCCAAGCATCTCTTAGAAAATACTTTGGAATTTTCAGTTTGAGTGTTTACAAAGCTTTATCCTCTAAAATGTATAATATAAACCATTTGTGTGCACATAGTTTTGAGATCCAATTGACATTTTATGCCATTTAAATAATATGCTTTATGTCAGATGGCATATAGTTTAGGTTAATACTTTTGTAAAAGTTGGGGAAATGTTAACACATGAAAATTTGACCTTTATAATCTGGAAATGTGAGAATAATTTATGCCAGTAAATTATTTTAGATACTCTTTGCTAAATGGTGGCTGTTTTAGTCACTGTGATGTCACTTTCAGAAGCACTGTGACCATACCATGGCCAAGAAGTACAGTAGTCTTTAAGCTGTAGCTGTTAACCCTGGCTGGTGTGGCCTGGTTGGAGCATCAGCTCATAGACCAAAAGGTTTGTGAGTTCAACTCCTGGTTGGAGCACATGCCTAGTTTGAGGGTTCAGTCCCATTTGAGGCATGTACAAGAGGCAGCCAACTGATGTTTTTCTCTCTTGCATTGATGTTTCTCTCCCCCTCTCGCTCCCTTTCTTCTCCTTCCTCTAGAATCAATGAATATGTCCTCGGGGAGGATGCTAAATAAATATGTAAATAAATAATGAAAAAACTGTATTATAATCATTTCAAAAAAAGGCAAGGATGCTTTTTTTCTACGTAAAATGAATTATATGGATATTTGCTTCTGCTTAAACTTTTTCCCAAATTTGACTACAGCCATATTCTCTAAAGAATGTTTGATAATCAAAAATAACTGATTCTACTGGACATATATATGCCTTTTGATTATTTTGAAGAAAATTATTTTTGTTTGTAATTTATTGCGGTTGTCATTTGCTGGCACATTAAGTTTGTTCCCCACAAATAATGTGAAATATAGACTGTTATACTTTAATTTGGCAGTTCTTTTAAATGTGTTAAGTTTTTGCTTCAACCTGGATGGTTTTTCTTTTGTTGAGTTTTATTTTCAGCTTGTTTTTGGTAGCAATTTAATTCTGTCATGGTATTCCAGTTAGCAGCCACTCTTGGGCAGACACTTGCCAGTGTACATATTATCAGACAGTTCGTTTGTGATACTTAAAAATGTGTATCATGAAGAAAGTGACAGCTGAAAGAAGACATGAAGACCATGGTCCTTGCCAGTGTGTTGGGTGAGCAGGGTCCGCTACAGTGCCAGTTGTTCTGGTACTTTTTAGGATTGTATGTTTCTTGTTGGGTTGCGAGGAAGGAGAACTTTTGTTTTGAGGAACTTCATCTATTATATCTTAATTTTACATCATTTTCCAAAATTACCATATGAAAATATGCACAACTTGAGAGATTTCTACTTAATTTATTTTGGTTCAGAGCAGCGTCTGAAAAGGTGACTTGGTTTAAAGTTCCATCTTGTGTCCTGTAGTCAAAAGTTCCTTGCCCCTAATGAAGAAACTAGATGAATAGAAACTCTTTGCTCTTATTGCACCTGTGGACTGTGGCGGCACCTGAGGGGATCGAGTGTGGTTCAACGTGTTTCCTGGGAGAAGTCAGAAGGAATTTGTTAGTTTGGGGGGAAAAAGCCTTATACAAAAGACATTTTATATCTGCGGGATTACCTTTTTAATCCAAGGGGCAAAGGAAGACTGCTGACTTGATTATGTCTATACGCCAGAAAGCCTTCTGCCTATGACTTTCAGAGGTCAGCTGCTTCAAGTCTGTTTGGGCCCTGCTTGTGTTGAATTTCAGCCAGCAAGTCTCCGGCGTACGGGAGAATTTGGGATTTTTCTCCCTCACTCATTTCTTCTGTTTTTGTTCAGTGTAAACAGTTCCTGTCGTAGAAACATAGACAAATATAGCAGAGAATGCTTTTCTGGAAGAAGAATGTTCCCTAAGCATTTTTAAACCATTTTTGGGAAGAATTGATCTTTCTGTGTATTTCAGACAGACTGAAAGGGAGGGAGGCTGTTGCTGTAAATTGAAGTGACATCATATGTATTGCCCCCATTGATCCTCTCTTAGTCTCCAGCCAGGATAAAAGGAAATGGCATCAGGGAGGAAGCAACTTCATTTAGGCACAGATCCCAGAGTGATAATGGGGTAATAATAGAACTCACGCCACTGTCAGTCGGAGGCTGCATTAGTTTCAGGCTCCTTCCCCGTCTGGGAGCCTCTCAGAGACTTCCTTTGTGGCTGCATCGCAGCAGCTGGACCTTGAGGGAGTGCCCTTCTTTGCTTTTGGAGGGGTGCAGAAGTGGGGCTCAGACGTTTATGTGCGCCTGGTGCCTTGTGTTGGGGCCTGCCTGTGCAAGGTCGGTAGTGAGATACATCTGTGACATTTTCAATAGGAGGCGGTGAGCTGGCCTTTTCTGGTCCTGCTAATGGAAGAAATTGGTGAAGGGCCTGAGTTGTTGCATGGGTGGTCCTTCTGGGAGCCAGGAGTGAGTGATGTCCCCCATGACAGCGGTAAGAGGCTTCTGGAAGAGCCAGGGTTTGTTTTCTTTGTGCTGCTTGTAGACTGGAAGGGTGGGTTTGAAAAATTCATATTTTCTTTCCAAGAGTCTGTGTAGAAACTTGAAAAACCATTCAGAGTTGCGTGGCTTGCTTCAGCTTTTAAATTGCCGGGGAAAAAAATACCAGGTAGACTTTTCTTTTTCTTTGTAAATTTCTGGATTGTTAGCACCCATGGGGTCCTCCATGTTTAGACCAAGAATACAGACCTCTACATTTTAAACAAATATCATTTGTATTTTCCGACCTACTTTAGCATTTTGTTTTTTGTGTCTTAAGTTTTAGTGTTGTGAAGTTCTCTATTTCAAGTACCCACATGACTTTGGCACCCCAGAGCTTTGTTTTGTGTAGGTTTTGAGGCAGATGTATTTTAAAAATACCAAACTAGTTTCCATATGGAAAAAATAATTGTCATGAATTCCTTGTTTGTGCAAAGGGACAGACTTTCTGTTCCTGTCACTGTCAAACTATGGCTGTGAGTACTTTCAGACCCTCAGAAATAAAGGCAGGTTCTTTTTGTAATGTTTAAAGAAGTGGTTTTCTGATGAGATAATGCTCTGAAAAATATACTGTGTTTTTCTTAATCCTCCATAGTATGACTAAAGCCATGTTTGTCTCTCAGTACTGATCTATTAAAACACAGTTGGCCTATGAGTCACGTGAAAGTTAATTTGATTTCTGTGAGGGAGAGCATGGAATGACCCACGCATCATCTCCCATGGTTGCCGAGCCAGCTGCCCAGAGCGGCATCCGAGCACATTTGGAGTATTATCTCTCTCAGTTGCTTTGCAAACTTTTGGTTCATTACGTAGTACAACGTTTTCATCATAGGTGGCTTTACAGGGACTGAATGTTTATTTTGCAAAAAAAAAAAATGCACTGTATAAAAACAAGCTACTTAACCACATTTTTGCTTTAATGACTTCTTTTCAAGGTCTAGAATCTCATGTAAAAATTATGTAATGTTTACTTATTTGTGAATGAAAGATACTGAATTAGTTTTAGTGCACGTACTAAAGTAGAGTTAGATCACTGATTTTTCTTGACTTTTCTCATTGTTTAGAACCTACATTTTTCCCTGGCAAATGATGAGAGTTAGAGCTGACAGGCAGTTAGTTACCTGAGGGAGAGTCCTTCGCACAGGCCCGTGCTGGAGGGGGCCAGACAGCCCTGCGCGAGCACAGCCCCCTCTGCGCCTGCGCCAGTCTGGGCTTCCTCTGCTCAGAAACAGGCTGGCTCTTGCCTCAGAGCAGTCTGAGCACCTCTGTGGCCGGGCGGGAGGGCTACCTGGCAGGCTGTGTGTGCGCCTGCTCTTTACCTCTCTCCAATTAGGGTAAATTAAACATCTAAAAAACCACAAAGGCTTGACTGCCTCCATTCCATCCCAGCTGTGTATCCTTTGTTAGTCAGGGGGGCTTAGCTTTAAGTATTTTTTCCATTGTGTAAAATTAGGGCAGAAACTTTCAGGGACCCTTTGTTCTGTTTCTGTGTACAGATACATGAACTTTCTGCCTGAAATGCTATGAGAGATGTAAAGCATGAATCCTAATATTTTGGTAGGTTCACGAGTTAGTAATTCTTTGATTTTAAACTGGAGTTGCATTTATTGGTTAAGGCCATTTAGGGTAAGTTGAGGACCAAACTAGTCTTCCTCCTCAGGGGTTTCTTTCCTCTGGGTCTGTCTAGTTTAAAGCAGATCCCACAAGCAAGTTCTAACAATAGGCCTCTTTGTAAGTGTGGGCACATAATAGGGAGATGCTTTTCTTTCTACTCTCTCCTTTCCTGTAATTCTGCAAATTGCCCAATATGGTTCATGCTGTATTTAGTGAGTGAGTCAGGCCTCCGCCCCAGCGGATGGGTGTTCTGCCCTGCGTCATGCTGACCCTTTCCCAGACACTGTCCTGCATCCATTGTGGCCTTGCATTTGAGATGCCACCCTGAGCCTGGCTGCCACGAATGTGAAGAGTGCCTGTGAGGGGGCAGGGCCAGTGGCCTCTCTGACCCAGCCTGGGGCCTCCCCACGCCCTGTGGAGGCAGGCGAGCTGCTGCTCCACGGGTGCTCAGGCCAGACCGTCCCGGAGTGGGGCCATGGGGTGGGACTGTCAGGGAGCTACTTAGGGGACTGAAGGGATTACTTAGGTCAGGCTGAAGGCTTAGCCTCTACCAGAGAAGGACTCCTCTGGGAATTCGAGCAAGAAAATCCCAAAGAGGAGACTAAGGAAGCTGCAGGGCAAAATGGACAGGAAGAAGGGCTGGGAGCCTGGTGCTGGCCCTGAGGACCCACAGTGAAGGGGTCATGGTGTGACTGGGTAGGGACGTTCTCTGGAGGCTGGTGGCCTGGGATTTGCCCTGTTTTATAAAACAGCACATTTCTTTTAAAATCGTAAAAGCGGGTTCATGTGTCAAAACTGTAGAAAATGGCAGTTTTATTTCTAGTTGTTGTGTTGTAATTATCTTTAAAGCATCTTTTCGGCACATGATGTCTATGAAAGGAAATTACGGTGTTCTCTGAGTCCCTGTGGAGAACTGCCTGGGTCAGTGTTGGTTGTGACCCTCTTGTTTTGGCTGAAGGTGCGCTTCCTTTCAGCCTGAGAAGATCCACAGGACTCTCAGATGCATGGACGGATGTTGTAAAATAAAAATGCTTATGAAGCAAGGGATGTGCCTTTGTCAGAAAGTGGGGTTATATGAGAAAGTAGAAGGGCGAGGTGAGGACGTGCAAGAAATGCTCTCTGTGTGGAATGATGGGTCAGTGTTGTGCCTGTGCTTCACCCAGTTCCCCTCCATGTGCATTCTTGGAGAGTGGGGGGGCGGGGGGTGGCAACCAGAAGGGTGCATAGGACAGCAGAAAGGGAAGAGAGGTAGGGAGAGAACCCAAAAGGTTTTTTGTTTGTTTGTTAGTTTTCCAACTTTTTTTTTTTTTTTTAAGATTTTATTTCATTATTTTTTAGAAAGAGGGGAAGGGAGAGAGGCAGAGAGGGAAAGAGACATCAATGTATGGTTGCGTTTCCCCTGCCTCCAGCCACAGACCTGACTGGAGACCTGGTTTGCAACCTGGTTATATGCCCTGGCTGGGGAATCGAACCTGTGACCTTTGGGTTCGCAGGCTGGCGCCTTATCTACTATGCTTCCAGCCAGGGCTCCGAAAGTTTTTAAAATTTCTTTGAGAGTAACAGAAAGGAGAGAGTAAAATCTAGGCGTTCTTATGAATGTTCTGTTGGCCTAATATTGACTTAAAGACTTGTAAATTTAGGTTCATTGACAGAGATTTTCCAGGCACAAGTAGTGAAGTGAAAAAGCTAAATGTAGAGAGTAGTGGAATTCATAGTAATAATTTTAAAACCTTTATTTTAGAATAAATATTTTTCAGTTCATACAAGATATATCCTAAATCTGTTTCTCCTTTTATAGTTTGTAAGCACTGTCTGTCTAGGGGCTGAACTAGGCACTGTGGTACAGTAATGAATAAGACAGGTATTTTAAGTTCTTGGATTTCAAAATTATTTGTTCATAGTGTTTGCTATTTTTGTATTGTATAAAAAACACCCTCTTCTCTTTTGCCCCTCCCTTTTTTTTAACCTACCCTATATGAAACTTAGGAATATGAGTGACTGTGTGTGTGTGTGTATAATCATGTTTAGCATTACTTAATTTTTAAATGAAATTATATACACAGTTTTTATAAAGGAGAATTTGTGAGGCATAGTTCTTATGTAATTACATGCATTTTATGTCTTGGTGTACATTTGCAAGCTTATCTGCAAGTGGCTTATTTCTGTTCAACTTCCATGTCTAAGATGAGATTAAAAAAAAAATCTTAGTGTAGGTTATAAATGACACAGTCTTTCTGTGTTTCAGACATCTGTTGAAATACCCAGGTTACTCTGAATTTGCTGCCTTTGCTGTGAATGAGTGGGTTTGATTTCTTATAAACTGAATGACATTTTCACTGGCTGTTTGGTTTTGTCCTCAGCTTCATTCAGACCAGCTGATCTTGCTTCTAGAGCGTCTCTTGGAGCAGAAGACCCTGAACCCGAGAACTCTGCAAAGACTGGAAAGGACATACCACCTCCCCCAGCAGGATGCAGAGGTAACCAGGAGCAACCCTCAGAGTTAAAACAGCCAGGCCATTGCTGTTGTGAATAATGGTGGTCCCATAGCCTCCCTGACTGTGGGAACAGCTCGTTCCATGAGCAGTGTCCTGTGCGGGGTGCAAGGGAAGGGCAGTGTGTCCAGCCAGGTGGCAGCTGGGCCCCTGGCTGGACTGCGCCAGCAAGGGCCCTGGAATCTGCTTAATCCTGGGGTGGTTTGAGATTCTGAGCTTTTCCCTCTTAACTTTTTATATCATAAGGATGGACAAGTCTCCTAAAGGAGTAAACAGGCAGGGTGCAGTGCTTTTGAATTGTGAATGCAGGTGGGTCATCCTGCACATTAAGGAAAGTTGGATCAGATGTGTCAGTGCTTCTTGGTAGCGTTTAGTTCAGACAGGAAAGGAGCCATGTGTGACAGAAATGGAAACTAACCCTAACAGCCATAGTTGGAAAAGCAAAATGGGATGCTTCTGGGAATGCAATAGGACGTGATTCTTAATATTTTTTAGCTAATTGCAAAGAATGCAATTTGAATCCTAAGATGAGTGCCAGTGGTTTTTTATGTATACAAAATAATAAAGATTGTATTTAGTAATCTTAACTAAAGAACAGGCACATACTCAAAAATAGAAAAGCTCTTTTATATAAAACTCCTAAAATGCTAGTAAGTTGGGTTTATGTTCAGTTGAAAAATAAGTGAACATTTTAAAATGTTTGATACAATAGCAGTGAGGCCCACATGGCTGCCGAGCCCTTGAGCTGCGGCCATGGATTGAGGGGCGCTGTGAGTACGGAACGCACGTGGATACTGAAGACATGGCATAAAAACAAACATCTCACTAATAATTTCTTCTTACTGATTAAAATGTTGAAATGATATTTCACATATATTGGGTTCAAATACTATTAAAATTAATTTCACAATCATTAAAATGGAGTAAATGGAGAAAAGCCAACTTATTGTTAGATTAAAAGGTAAAATGGACATTGTTTTACATTTCAAAGCTGCGTAAATTCAGGAGTTAATGAAAAGCTTCAGAGAAGAGACACATAGCTTTTAACCCACCTGAGCATAGATCGGATATGCAACTTGTCACTCTTTATTTCAGCTCTTTTACTTTTGTTTATAGGTGTTTCCAAATGCCAGCCCATTTCTTTTTTTAAGATTTTATTATTTTTAGAGAGAGGCAGAGAGACACCAACGTATGGTTGCCTTTCACCTGCTTCCAGCTATGGATCTGGCTGGAGACCTGGTTATGTGCCCTGACTGGGAATCGAACCAGCAACCTTTGGGTTTGTAGGGCGGCACCTTATCCACTGTGCCACCAGCCAGGCTCAGCCCATTATTTTTAATTGGTGTTTCAAGACGCTTCTATTTATAGGCATGAGGTTAAGTTTTAACCAAAGCTGAATACCACCAAAGTGCCAGGCGCCTGTGACAGGCAATGGACAGTCGACAGGGCGAGGATCAAAGCAGGCCCAGACACCTGTCACTCTGTCCGGAAGCCACGAGGCGGTGGACACTATTTGCTCCCCTTCCTTTTGGCATAAGACACATTGTGTTCTTAACTTACAGCTCAGCTTCCTTGTTATATATAGCCTCTTAAACCTTTGAGGCAAGGGCAAGTACAAACATGTGAGTATGTCGTGTGCTAGGAAGGGGGTCAGCAAGCTTTTTCTGTAAAGGAACAGATAGTTAACATTTGCAGCTGTGTGGCTTCTGTCCCGGCTGCTCACCTGGGCTATTGCAGTGGGAAGGCTGCTGCCGAGACAGCACAGAGTGAACAGGCCTGTCTGTGCCCCAGGGAACCTGCTCATGCATCTGAAACTTGAATTTCATGTCATTATCATGTCTCAAGATACTTTTTTTCCTTTTTGCCTTCTTCAAACTATTTTAAAGCATACACACACTCTTAGTCAGGCTGATTTGGTCTGCCCTGTGTGGAGTTTGTTGACCCCTGAGTTGGGGTGGGCAGGGGTCCCCTGGGGATTTTGGTCTAAAAATGTGCCTCCTTCCCCAGCTCCTTTGTCCTGGCACCTAGTTACAATGACAGCTTATCTCACTGATGTTTCCCTGAAATGTCACTCAGAACCAGAAAAGCAACAGCATTTTGGCCAACCAGGGTGTTTTCTAAGACTTACTAAGTGTGATTTATTGTGACACCAATTAGCAGGAATTTAGTTGAATAACACTTGCCTTTAGGTGACAGAACATTTCATAAAAGAAAGAATTATTTTTTTGGTGGAAAATTCTTAAGGATTTTGACTTTATTCTTGGTGATTCTCCTTGACCTAAAGAGAGCAACATCTGTTGATTGCCTCTCATATGCACCCCAATCATGGACCCAAACCCTCAACCCAGTCACATGCCCTGACCAGGAATTGAACCAGCCACGTTTCACTTTGCAGGACAGTGCCCAGCCAGCTGGGCCATACCACTCAGGGCATGGCTTTTAAATACGTAATAGATGGCCAGCATGTGAAAGCTGGCCAGAGACCCTAGAGTGTGGTGGTTGTATATAGGGCATCCCTATGGGAAATGCCGTAGTGGTATTTCCTAGCTAGGAGCAAAGTGAATTAGGGCTCTTGTGCCCTGCGCTCAGGGTGCTGCCCCAGGCCCCTGGACCACAGTGTTAACTTGGATGTCTATGCAGAGAAACTTCACCACAGAGCAGGGAATGCTCATGACTTAGGGTGAGGGGGTATTCCCCGAACTTCCAAGAGGTATAGAATGAAAGGCTCCTCTCACTATTCTTTGGCCTGGCATTTTTTTTCCTGAGAGCATATACAGATTTAAGTCACTCTTTGAGAAGGTGAGCCTGTTATTTCGCATAGCTCATTTAAGTTGAGTCTTCGCTGCTGATTCCCTAGTTGCCCAGTTTGCTGCAGAACTCCTGCTGGCCAAGCAGCAGGCTCCCTGCGCGTCACGCCTGAGTCTCAGCTGAATCCGAAGCCTGCCCTAGTGCAAATCAGGGTGCTCTGTTCAGCACTTGCTCTAGCATCTTTTTCATCATATTCCTTACCCTTTCCCTTCTTCCTTCTTTTTGTGTGGGTGGACAAGGTGCAGTTCCATTGGGAAGTTTATGAATAGTTCTCTTTATGTAGCTCAGTAATTGCGCTATTTGTGTTTCTGTGTTTCAGTTGTGCTCACAGAATGCCTGGTCTGATGTTGCTTGCCAGCTGTTTTTCCCCAACATCTGAGGTGGTTGCTTACATGGCCCCTGTCTTCCCTGCTCGGAAGGCATCATGATTATGAATTCCAGGTCTGTTCTAGGGAGAGGGGTCTTAAAGGAAAAGTGCACAAGGACAAATAGAGGAAGAAGCTGGGCCATCTCCAGCCTTGCCTGCCACTCCCGTTGCCGCCGTCTGAAAAGTGGGCACTGGTGGGGAGTGTTGCCTTCCTTAGCCTGGAAAGGAACACTTAACTATGGGAGTCCACCGTCTTTCACATCCTACGTCAAAAATACCAATAACCATATGCCTGCTACTTCAACCAGGATGGAAAACTTAGTTCATAGACATGTTGTCTTCAGTTTTTGAGCATATTGGCTCAAATAGCCGTAAAAGTTTTAAAATATATTGGACAACTGATTCTTAAAAGGTATTTTCTAAGATCCCATTTTAAGTAATAAATTTTATGCTCTCTGAAGCTGTAAAAACAGCTGCGTGGTAGTGAGGTGAAGCCCCATGGAACATGGCTCTGTGACCTTTGTATCCAAAGCACATGACTGACCTTGAAGCAACTTTATTTCTACAGACTACAATTGAGCACTTCAAAATTGGGGACATACCTCAAGTAAAGTTTTAGAAAATTCAGAAACAGCTGCTCACTGTCTTATCTGTCTGAGATGGGAGTGGTGGACATGATGCTAGTTTGCTCTGATGTTTCACCTGGTAGATTAGGCAAGAAGATTAATTTTCTGGGAGAGGCCATTACCGTTTCATCCTCTGGCTGTACCTGGGGAAGACTGTGAGGCCTCCTCAGTCAGATTGGAGTAGAAAGCATGGGTGTCATTTTCTGTCTTTCCTCCAGTCTTCAGGGCACCATATCCTTCCATGTTTTGATCTAATGAAACACCCTGGCCAAGCATCTGCTGTTGGCCCAGCCATTGGCTTTGCAACAAACCAGAAGGCCAGTGGCCTGAGACAAGGTGCTGCTCTCCCCAGGCCTCCTTGCCTCTCTCTGCCCATCTGCACAGGATGCCTAGACTAGGCTGTTGGCCTCCTGGGTTTTTGACTATAGCAACGTGGCAAACAATATTTCATGAAACTGTCTTTACTCATAAATTTTCTATAATTTCCTGTTACACTTTCTTTTAAAAATATGCATTGTGATGCAGCAAATTGATTTTAAAATACACTAATGGGTCACAGTCCGCAATTTGAAAAATGCCAAAAGCCCCTTCTTCACAGGATTGTTAACAGCATAACTTGAGGAAATGTTGGTGAGTGTCTGTGGTCTTAACGTAGTTGCTGTTGAGAGAGTCCCCATTTTTCATTTGTTGTGAATTGGTCAGATTTTATTATTTAGTTCATCTTTGTCTTTTAATCAGTCTGAACTGAAAGGGAAAGAGAAGGAAAAGCAGTATAATCTACCCAACTATTAGGAGCTCCTAAGGGTCTGGTTAAAGAATTCTTGATCTGGGGGTTCAGTGGATTTGTGTGGAGGACTTTGCTCTGCCATTTGGACTCGGGGAGGGTGCTGGAGGGCTGTCCTGTGCACTGTAGGATGTTTAGCATCCCTGGTTGTGGACACAGGAGATGCTAGTAGCAACCCGCCCCCAGTGTTGTCCATCAAAAATGTCTCCAGACGTTGCCAAATATCTTGTCGGGGCAGAGCCACTCCAGTTAAGCAAGCAATTCATAAAAGGAAACTTTTGCATCTGCTCTAATAGTGCCTGGCAGAGGGTAGGACACAGTGGAGTGTGGCTGGAAAGCTGAGAGTCCGCCCGGGCTCCAGAGAGGGTGACCTTGAGGGAGGTGAAACCAGAATCTCTGGGAAAGGAAAAAGAAAGAATGGCAAAACAAAGTAGTAGTGGCAAGTGCATCTGGAGAAGCAGATTAGTAAGTAAGGACAAACCTGTTCTACCACTAGTGCACGGCCATGCCAGCCGTCTGCTTTCTGCTCTGAAAAGGACACTTTCAAGGTTGATTGCGAATGGAAAAACATCCAGCCTGGCAGGCCTTTTCCCACATCACTGCCTTTTTTTCTGTCTCTGGCCGAAGAGCCCTTGGAAACCCTATAAAGTGGCCCCGTCCCATGGTGGTGGGTTTTACATACGAGAGAGGGCTGGGTTTCAGTACCTTGTCTAGAAGGGAATGTACTGCTGGCTCGAAAAGAAAACACCACAGCATTTATTTGAAGTCCAGGGATGGAAGGTGCGATTCCCAGAATGCAGTGGTCTGACAGCTCCACTGCTCATTTCTGTATTTCAGCTGGGCCCAAAGCATGATTCCTGTGAATTGAGTGCATTTCATGATTTGGAGCAGCATATTGTAAGGGCAGAGAAGAAAGGTTTAGCCAGGGAACTGTGTGAGGAGCCAGGGTGGGAAGCCTGCCCCATGTCCAAGCTGCCCCAGCACCTGTACCTCTTCTTCCCCCTTCCCTCCGGGGCTTTCCTGGTATGCCTACAGTTGTCAGGAGGCACCTTCCCAAGCCTGCAAGGCAAGGCAGGTTTTCACGTTTAACATAAAAAGAGACTATTGTGGAGGCTTAGAATAGTCTGTGGCAGTTAGTGAGATGGTTCTCCAGGATAAGATAGGAGGGCCTAGATGGGATGAGGCCTTCAAAAGGTGGTTTGACACCTGTCACGTCCAGCATTGGGCCATTTGTCACAACATCTTTACTAGGACAAGGGGTCTAAGCTCATTGGCCCCTTGATGTTGTCAGGCTCAGGTTGCAAATCAAGAGGTCAAATGCTGATGAATCTGAACGTTAGTGTGTGAGCTGTGACTTTAGATTTATTGTTTCAAAGCGAGCACAGTGCTTGTGAAGGACATGGCTGTCTCTTTGACAGAGCATTTTAATTCCTTTGTTAGAGTTTAAAAATTGGCTCAGCCCTGGCTTGTGGCTTAGTGGATAAGGTGCCAGCCTGTGAACCCAAAGGTCGCTGGTTCAATTCCCAGCCAGGGCACATAACCAGGTTGTAAGCCAGGTTGTAAGCCAGGTCTGTGGCTGGAAGTAGGTGAAAGGCAACCATACATGGATGTTTCTCTCCCTCTCTTCCCCTCTCCCTTCCCTTCCCTCTAAAAAATAATAAATGAAATCTTTTTTTAAAATAAATAAATAAATAAAAATTGGCTCAGGTATGGATTGAAAAAGGGATTAGGGTATTTTCCTCAATTGATTTAGACATATCTGTTTTCTTAAGCCATATGCCTTTAATAATGTGGGAAAGAACAGAGCTCTTAAGTTCTCTAGGTTTTGTTTCAGGTTTTGTTTTTGTTTTTGTTTTTTAATATTTTATTCATTATTTTCAGAGAGAAGGGATGGAAGGAGGGAAGAAAGGGATAGAAGCATCAATATATGGTTGCCTTTCACTGGCCTCCAGCTACAGACCTGGCTTGCAACCTGGTTATGTGCCCTGGCTGGGAATTGAACCAGCCACCTTTGGGTTCTCAGGCCAGCGCCTTATTCACTGAGCCACTGGCCAGGGCAAATTCTCTAGTTCTATTTGTGTACTTTTTCTTTGTTGTATTTGGTTTATAAAACAATGTTTTGGAATATTTCCTTCAAAAAAGATACCTTGAGTTTTCTATGTTATTTTAGTTTCCTTAGAACTTTTCTGTGGAAACCTTTGCAAAAAACAGTCTTTTCTGCTATCCTGTGATGAAGAGATTTTGCAAAAACTGACCTCAATAATGACAGTGTAAAAACTTGCATCCTTTAGATCAACATTCCTACTTGTTTCTGAGGCCAAGGACTGTGTTGACCTTGCATTGTTATAGCATGTTGCGGCTGCTCAGTTGTTCGTTAGGAAAGGGGAAAATGAGCTTTGGATGGCAAAATTTGCCTGATTGTCCTCAAAAGAAACTATTAAACAGTTAAAAATAATTCAAAATATTTAGAGTTTGTAAATAAGAGGAAAAGAGCATGTCATACATGGGCTGTTAAGCTACAGGTTCAGCCAGACTTGATTGTCTTTTGCCATTTGCCCTGCCTTTGTCCTCAGCACTGGGTCCCACTGTGCAGAAGCCCTAAGGGGCATTGTCTGCTGCTGCCTGTCCCCTGGGCTGTAGACTCTCTAAGAAAGATGCAGAGATGTGAACATTTTCTGGGTTGTAAACCACATAGCCCTGCTGCTCTTCTGACTAGCCCCAAAGCCAGCTACATCTCGTGCTCATTTTGTTTTTAAAGGTCTTGAAGATGAAATCAAGACATGATTTTTTTGTTGTTGTTATTTGTTTTTAATTTATTTTTAATGTTGTTGTATTACATCCATCGCCTTTTTACTCCCCTCTGTACCGTTCCCCACCCATCCACTGCCCTTTGAGACATGAGGTTTTATTGGTGGTTGTGGCTTTAAAATTTGTTTTTAGCCCTGGCTGGTGTGGCTCAGTGGATTGAGCACCAACCTGCAAACCAAAGGGTCACGGGTTCAGTTCCTGGTCAGGGCATTTGCCTGGGTGGCAGGCCAGGTCTCCAGCCAGGTCCTGCTCGAGGCATGCAAAAGGTAACCATATATTTATATTGATGTTTCTCTCCTTTTCTTCCTCCCTCTCTTCCCTTCTCTCTGAGAATAATGAAATAAAATTTTTTAGAAAATTAAATTTGTTCTAATTTATTGATTTTAAAGAAAGAGGAAGGAGGGGAAGGAGACAGAGAGAAATATTTGTTGTTCCACTTGTTTATGTATTCGTTGATTGAATCTTGTATGTTCCCTGAAGGGGGATCAAACCTTGGTGTATAGGGACGATGTTTAACTAACTGAGTTACTGGCTTTTTTATACCTCCACCAATAGTTTACGTACTTTTTAAATTGGATTTCTGTACTAAAATCCATGCCAGGGAAGCACACAGGTGTCTGAATACTGCCATTTTATTTCACAACTTAAACTGACCCATATTTTTATGTAACATGTGCTTTTAGATGTCCGAGAGAGCTCAAATCTCTTCAGATTGCTCTTCCCTCCATGCCTTTCCTGTGTACCCTT
The DNA here is from genome assembly GCA_004026585.1 of Noctilio leporinus. Classification (NCBI taxonomy): domain Eukaryota; kingdom Metazoa; phylum Chordata; class Mammalia; order Chiroptera; family Noctilionidae; genus Noctilio; species Noctilio leporinus. The sequence goes on along the minus strand of PVIW01004441.1, from coordinate 17,848 downwards.
TCCTGCTCTCCGTACAAGGCGCACCAGGATGGGAGGGTTCAACTCCTCTGGCCTTGGAGCCATACAACCAGCTGGGGAGCATGGAGCGGAGGGCTCTGCCTACAGGGAGCATCTGTGCAGGTGCCGTCCCTGACCTGCCCTGCAGCCCAGCTGGGACAGGTGGCGCTCTAGGGGTCGCACACATTGCTTAACAGTTTGTGCTGGTGCCTGAGAGCAAAAAAGAAAGTCTATTACATTGGATTCAGATACTTTTTAACAATGAAAGGACCCTATTTATGTGCAAGTGACAGTATTTTGTTTGTATGTCAGGATATGAAATTTAAAGGACAACTAAACTTACCAGGTGGCACAAAAAACAGAATTTAAGCTACTTAGTCTGCATGTTGCTTTGCTGCAGCCTTGAACCACATGGAACCAGGTTCCATAGACCAACTGGTCTTACCCACCTTGTAGAAGCTGGCACTCAGGCTGAGCACAGGAAGTCCATGAGCAGCATCGGGGCCGGCTCCGCGGCCTGGACACCAGGCGGTTTCCTCAGGAACGGTCTCTGTACAATAGTGCCCTTTGCATTCCGCAGCCTGACTCTTGGGTTGTTTTTAATAACATTTTCGAGAAATAATTCAAACACCATACAATTCATCCATGTATTCAAGTACTTGTACCTTAACCGAAATTGGTTGTTGAACATTTTCATCATCCCCAAAAGAAACCCCATACCCTTTCGCTGTCATTCTCTCCCCCTACCCTGTCCTAGGTCCCCACACTAATCTTTCTGTCTCTATAGATTTGCCTATTCTGGACTCAAGGTAACTGGAATGTCAACGTGTGACCTTTGTGACTGGCTTCTTTTAAGTTAGCATGTATGTTTAGTGATCATCCATGTTTTAGCATATATTAGTATATCATTTAACAGCACATATTTTCAGTTGTATTGATAAACCACACTTGTTTGTTTATTCATCAGTTGGTGGACATTTGGGTTGTTTTCACTTTGGGACTATTGTGTATAATGCTGCTATGAGCACTTTCGTGTAAATGTTTTTGTGTGGACGTGTGTTTTCACTTCTCTCAGATCTGTACCTAGGAGTGGATTGCTGAGTCATATGGCAACTCTGTTTAACCTTTTGAGGAACTGCCAGACTTTTGCAAAGGAGCTGCACTGTTCCACATTCTCTCAGGACTGGGTGAGGGTTCTGGTTTTTCTTCATCCATGCCAACACTTGTTATTTTCCTACTTTTGCTATCCTCCTGGGTATGAAGGAATAACTCATTGTGGTTTTGATTTTCATTTTCTTGGCAGCATCATGTTGAGCATCTTTTCATGTGCATATTGGCTATTTATAAATTTTTAGAGGAATGTGTAATCAGATCTTTTGCTTGCTTTTAATTGATTTGTCTTTTTATTATTGAATTATAGTAGTTCTTTATATGTGTTAGATATAAGTCCTTGATCAATTGTATGATTTGCAAAAACCCACTCCTTGGGTTGTCTTATCACATTCTTGATAGTGTCCTATGAAGCATAGGAGTTTCAATCTTGATAAAATAATTTACCTAGTTTTGTTATTCGCTTGTGTGTTTGGTATCAATCTAGGAAGCTATGGCCTGATTCAGGATTTAAATGATGTGCACCTATGTCTTCTTTAAGAGTTTTATAGTTTTAGCTCTTACTTTGAAGTCTTGGGATTTATTTTTACAAGTCCATTTGTCTAGCTTTGATATGGGAGGATTTTGGAAGGAATAGCCATTAAGAGGGGAGGGTTGACTTTTTTGTGGAGCATATGGTGTGGCTGGAAACTGGGTTGAGCGTGTCCTGTCCAGCAGCAGGTGTCTCTTCCCCTTTCTGCTCTCAGTTTGTGGGCCCTTCTTGGTGAGTCTTCTGTCCACATCTCCGACCACCCTTCATTGCACCCTGTTATGTTTCTCTATGGCATTTATCACCAACATAGGTAGATATATATGCCATTTACTGACTTTTTAAAAATTTTCTACTGAACTATAAGCCCCAAGAGGGCCTCTCTGTTTTATTTATCCTCAATATCTAATTGACTTTTCCTGGATCTCCAAGTATTCTGGAATAGCAGCTACCTAGTGTCTTCACCAGCAAGGTGGTTGGGTAATTGCAGCCACGGTGAACCTGCCACAGGAGAGAGTGAGCCTCTGGCCACCTGGGCTAGGCCTCTGAGGTCAAGAGCAAGGAGGGGCACAGGGTCCCTCCTGAGCTTGTCAGGGGGAACCCATGCTCACCTCTCTGTTGACAGTAATAAGTCCTTTTTCAGCAAAGGCCTCCATGTCACCTGTCACAAAATGGAAAAAGAAGATGGAGTGTGTTATTTCCTAATTACAGATTGCATATTGTAATGTATCACTGTTAATGCTGTATTCCAAGGTGGACCCAACATGGGCTCCTGGGCTCTCGGAAGCCAGCTGACTTGAATGGCATGCGTGTCCTTAGATGAAATGGCATCTCCATAGGAGAAGGAAGACAGGTTAGAATTGCTGAGGGGAGGGACATGCTGATGCCTCATCGCCCCTGACCCTTGCCACCGCTCTTCGTGCACCTGCATGTGCCATTGCAATGACCCTGGGAGCAGTTTTAGAGGATCCTGTCTTGCGTGAGGCCATAGCTCCAGATGTAACCAGTTATAACGCCGGTGAGAGCTTTAAGGTCTGACTGGAGTGAGGATAATAAGGGCCCTGGAGAAAGAGCTAAGGGCCTCTGATGCCTCATTTGTTGTCAGAACCCCACGCCTGGGGATTTATTAACCTGGCTTAGTAACAGCAAATAGTCACTTTTAATTTCCTTTCATTAAAAATATAATGTTACAATGGCAGTCTTTTGAGAACAAGAATCAGTATAGTGAGAGAAAGATTGAGGAGTGCGAGCCAGAATCAAAATTCAAATGCTGGACATCTGGATGTGACACCTCTACAGCTGTTGGTTCTTTTGTCTTTTCTCGGGAGGATGAGCGAATGAGACAGCCTGGGTATGTAGATGCCCCTGAATAAAACACTTGCTGGAAGTCTGCCCTAGGGTCACCTTCTCGCTTCCCTTACCAGTAGTGAACCCACTTTAAAGCCCAGTTAAATCTAGCTTAAGGTCACAAATTGAAAAGGCAGGTTTGTTTATTGCAGGATTAGACTTACTAACTTGCAAAAGTCATGAGCCTTGGACTTTCTGTTTACAGATATAAAATGAAACTCTTAAGTGAGTTTAATGGGCTTCCCAAATCTGGTCTCTGGGCAGATTTCTTTCTTCCCTCTTGAATAGTAAATTTTGAAATCAAAAGGACTACAAAAGGGGGGGATCGCTTCCTGTCATAAATAGGATGGGTGGCATTTTTAAAGCATTTTATAACTTCCAATTGTGCATTATAATTTCAGAGTAGCTGAAAAGCATTCTGAGTTTTTAAAAGTAGTACGTTCAGAAGCATTTATCAAGCATGTAGCAGGCACTGGGGTAAGGCTCAGAGATGGTCTGAGGGCACTCGGGCCCCTGTTCTCACAAGCTTGGGTTTTATGTAAATAAATACACAGTGAGCTGGAGAGCTTGTAAGACACAACTATGGAGGGTAGTGACTGAGGCGGGGACAGGCAGAGGATGATGAACTCTGGACCAAAGAGGTGCGTTAAGGGATGGTGTTCTCTTACCAGATCGTTTTGATGAAATGTAGGTGTGTTGCATGAGGTGGGGCCATGGCAGTGCCACCTCGTGTGACCACAGACATCTTTGTCTCTTTTGGCTACTGGCCCTTCTTCTAAAGGCCAGTAACATACTTGGGGACTTCTGTGATATACAAGAGACATTCCTTCTTGTGTGGTTAGATCAAAAGACTAGTGGAACAGGAGTATGTTAGCAGGAGGGAGTACCCAGAGTGCTTTAAGGGAAAGGATGTGGGCCACCTAAGCTGGTGAAGCCAGCAGTGCGAGTGAAGAGAAGGAAGAACAAAATGCATTGGCTGCTGCTGTTGTCGAGTCAGAAATTAGTTTGGCTGAGTAGCTGCAATTTCATGTTGTGTAAAGTTGCCTGTTCATGATTTTTTAACACTTAAAAATAAAGCAAGGGGAGCAGCTACTGACAGAGACATAGGTGCCTTTTTAAATGAGTACGCACCCACTCAGCCCCTGGGCGCAGAACTGTAGCTCGAGCTACACGGTTAATTAACTCGCTCTCTGTGACCTTGACCGCCTCTTGTTGATGGCACATGGCGGCTACTCGCATCGAGTTGGAGGTTTTTGCTATTAGTACTTACTGGAACTAATCTATTGTCTTATCCTATAGTAATGTCTGCTCATCCTTCGTGATCCCATTTATTCCTCAGCCCCAGTAACTCTTATGTAAGACACTGGTTTTCAAACTCCACCTCAAAGGAACCCAGAACCCACAGTGGAGTTTACGGTTTAACAGTGTTTCCTACCTGACATGGAGATTTCAACTCATTGAAGAACCCATTTATATTCTTTTCTTTACTCTGCCTTTATATACTGGGGCTTCAGATTACATTTTTATTTAAAGTTAGAAGAATTATGTTTAAGAAGAGTTTGAAAACCACTTTGGAAAATTAACTTATTAGATAACATTTCTTAGAAGTAGAGTTATGAAAAACAATCCAAATACAAAGTTTTTCCTAACACGATGAGAATTGGAGAATATCAGTAAGTACAGGCCTGGAGTCTGTGGGGAGTCACAGTGGGTGCCGAGCTGGCTTGGACAGGCTGCAGGCTGGGACTGGTGCAGGGATCATGCTTCCTAAAGTCTGCGTTTCTTCCGTCTCTGGGACACCCTCCCACTCAGGCCATCCTTTCTCTGCCTTTATACCTGGGCCCATAGGCCCAAGAGATGCTCTCTTTTACAGCAAACACCAGAGCACACGTTTGCTTGTGTGGAAGGAATTTAATCTATAGAGAAAGGAGTAGAATTCTATAGCCCAACCTTCAACACTATTGCATGTTCCTAGCAGGGTCGGCTGAAGCTGGCCTGAGCCAGCTCCTGAGTTCTGCGATGTTGTTCTGGTAGATTTGGGGGTTTAAACATTTACTGATGGACAGCTGCCTGCACCCTACTCTGGGAGACTAGGCCATGGGCCTTTAAGATAGACAGGGTCGGCAAACTAGAGCCAGGCCAGTCTAGCCCACACAGCCTATTTTTATAGAGTTTTAGCTAAGTACAGCCATGTTCAGACACGGTACTTACAAACTGTCTATGGGTGCATTTGTGATATAATTTTGACCCCAAAGCCAAAAATGCTCTCTCTCTAGCCCTTGACAGAAAACACTTGCTGACTGTCACCATTCCTGAGTCTGGTAGAAAACTGGTTCTAGATTCACTGAAATGTCTCGGGATGAAAAGTTCAAGGTGGGGGTGGGGCTGTCCTTCAGCAATTTCCCCTCCTGTTTCCAGAAGAAAATGGTTCGTGTGGAGGAGTCCCAGCATGTCGTACCTGGGTCATGGTTATAGCACTGAGATGCCTGTTAGGTCACTTGTGAATCTGAGACACAGTTTGGGAGCAGGAATGACCCCACAAGGGGGCGGTTTCTAAGCATCCTTGGGAATCAGAGGAGCAGGCTTCATTCGCCCTGTACTGTATTCTGAACCAGTAGTCCAGCTCTGCTGAGCCTTTTGGGTAGTGAGAACGATCTTATGAAACGGCAGAAGTGCCGAAGGACTGGGGCTGATGCTGGCGTAGGGCTGAGCCATCTGTCTTGACAGATAATTTGGCAAATTCCCAGGCCCTTGGCCCCTGGTGTACATCCCAGAGGTGGCATGAAAAGTACTGGCTCCCCCAGGCCTTTCATCCCCACCCTGGGGCCTCCACTTCCTCTGTTCTGCTCCTGCTGAAGGTCTGAGACTCAGTCCAGGCCCCTCCTACTCCTGAGTCCAGTCCCAGGGCGGGGAGGACCCCACCCTCTTCCTTTGCTCTGTCCCATCTCTCCTCATCTCTCTCTGGCCCGGCCCTGGCCCGGCCCTGCCAGTGCCTTTCGTCCACACGCTGCCTCACGTTGGTCCAGGGCCCACCTCCCCAGCAGGCAGTTACCAGTGCCACCTGATTGGCACCTTGCCCAGTCGTTTTACTGATTAACAGTTCCTGGAATTAATACTCCCATGGTTTTATAAATTCAATAAATAATGAGCTTTCAATTAGGAAATATGGCCGAAAGGTGCTGCTTCTGCTGGGATGAGAAGCACTTGGTCTAGCACCGGCCTGTTGAACTCCGTGGGCTCCCACAGCTGCTCCCACCCGGGAGGAGCCGTGCGTGGTGAGAACATGCAGCCAGGCTGGCCGGCTGCTGAGTTACAGACTGGCCTCCAGTCTGGAGGGCAGGACACAGGGTCATGACATTGTTGTAGTTATGTACATGTTGTATGTAGTATGTTGTTATGCTGGCACCAGCCAGCATAAAAAGCTGAAAAGCTGTACACATATGATGAATATGTATGTTAGCTGCTGTGAATATGTTTGGAATGAATGAGCCACCAGCCCAATAGTTAGAGGCCTGTGTGTGTGTTTCCTTAAAACCCTTCAGATACTCAGGCCGAGGGTCTGTTCTGGCCACCCGGATGACTGGGTGTTACAGGCTTGCCCTTCCTCCTGGTTGGGTCCCTGCAGAAAGAAAGGCAAGGGACGTACATGGATCATTGAAGGGTCTCCTTTCTCTCTCATCAGATATGGGTCTGATATGACTTGGCTTCTGCAAACCTGTTTTTCATTCTTCTCACCCCAGATTCTGAAACCCTCCCACCTGCACCAAACCCCATCATTGGAGACTCATCACTATTTGTTCACAGAGGCTTCAGAAACCTGGAAACTTGTAGAATCCATTTACAATGGTGTAAATTAGTATTGCTGTGTAAAAACCTACATATGCTCTCAGGGCAGCACCCATATTATTTTCTTGTTCAGTGTCCCTCAAGGAGAACTCATTGAAAAGCAGGTTTTCAAAGTGATTTTTATCAGAACAAAGTATTTACACATGCACACCTACCTGTGCATGCACAACTTCACGGTGGCTTCACAGGAAGAATTGGGGCCCTAAATCCCCTTTTCTCCTCATCCTTCTTTACACGACATGCCAGCATCGTGCTGGTGGTTCTCGCATGTTACAGAGCCTTCCCCACAGTGGTGTGCGGAGGGCGCCTGCTCCTGCCAGCCTCAGACGGCAGTGGATGGCAGCGGGCCCAGCTGCTGTCCACACCGAAGACTCGGTGAAGAAAAGATGGGCACATCCTTGGGACGCAGGGCGTCAGTGCCCTGTGACACACCCCGTCACCAAGCAACTGGAATGAGCCTCAGCTCTTCACCATACATAATTCTGCCTCTTCATTCTGCACTGTCCCCTTCTGGTTTTCCTTCCCTTTCTTGCTCTTTTTCTGCCCTCCTGGCCTCCATCCCTCTGTTATTTCAGCCTGACAGGACTGTGTTGATGGTGTTCAGCGAAGGTGTTTCCTGATTGGAGGCTTTCAGGGATTTCTAGCATGAGTTGAGAGTGACTATGAATTTGAGTCAGTAGTTTAAACAGCCATTACATTTTTTCAACTATTGAGACATAATTGAAGTATAATAAAATGTGAATATTTCAGGCATGACTTGATCAGCCTGGATAGAGGATGCATTCCCCTGTGTAACAGGGCAACTGAATGAGCGGCACCAGGAAGTCATAGGTGCTGGGGAGACCTGCTGGGCTCCCAGAGCTGCTGCAGACGTGTGATGTGTGGTTTCAGCATCACGGAGGAAGTTTAAGGATATGGTGACCGCTGCACCCCTTAGTTAATGTGCTGGAAAATAAAGAACAACAGATACACGGACTGGACAGCCTTCTTCTTGGAGATCTGCTTCTCAGTTGTCTGGCCCAGGCTCCCCAACGCGGAGGATTCACCTTCTCACATCAGCAGCGGAGGAAGGACCATGATAGTGTGCGGCAGCCCCTGTTGGGCTCCCGCCCCTTCAGTGCCCGCTGTGGAAATCGTACTGAGAGAAATGGAGGCAAAAGTCACTTTGCTGCCTGCTTCTCATGAAGACCTGGTTCCATGTGGTGACAAGCAGCTAAACGAATTTCAAAGTCAGTGAAAACATTTTAAAGGATTAAAAAAACAGATTTTCTTTGTTTCTCAGAGAAATACAAACAAGTAAAAATCCAGCACAGGAGCAAGAAGACATACATATCTATTGGGCCCTCAGCTTCATGCAGCATCTCTGTAATGTCTTATGGACATCCTGTCAGTAGATACAGGATGCTTTCAGCTCTCTTACAATAAAAGGCTTGTTGTTCTTCCTGCTGTTCGTGGGCTGGGGGCGGGGGGAGCGGTTTGGTGTGTACTTCCTGGATGCTGTCTCAGCCTTCAGGGGTCAGAAGACTAAATCACTTAATAATCGTGGCAATAAACTATTTTTAACAGTAAGCGGAGTGGAAATGCTGACTTCATATTGATTGTAAAAGAGCCTCTTTCACTGTGTTGTCCCTGGACCTTGTCTGTCTGTGGTGGGACCACCCCTGCCTCCCTCCTGCTCTCCGGGGACCTTATTCTGCTAGAAAATAGGTCCTAATTTATGCTTTATTGTTTTTGTGTCAATAAAATGGAGAGCACAAGAAGGAAGAAAGAGAGGATCTATTCTCGAAGTCAGGTCTGGAAAATAAATTTGTCCCCAAGTTTCAGAATGAGAAACAGCAGCCCGGTCAAAGGCACGGTGTGACCATGGCAGGGTCGGAGTTGTTCCGGTGTTCTGAAGCTGGCAGAGGCCATCGGCGTCCTGCCTGCCGCCCCCCAGACCCTGCAGCTCCTGACCAACCTACCCTGCGCTGGCCCTGGGGAGCACCTCTGTCTTCACAAAGCTGGCAGAAGAAACTGCTGGTGCAGGGACAGGGCTACTAGTGTCTGAGGCATTTAGATGAGCATGTGTTGGAGGAAACCAGAGGGGGAGGGGCCCCAAGGGGGCTGTTGACTGTCTCCCCAGGGCATGGCCTGTGGGCCTGAGACCAGAGTGGAGGGACTGGGGAGCTGCATGTTCTGACGGCTTCCCCTGATGGGTGTGGTGTGAGCAGGCTTCTCTGAGGTCTGTTCACTTGTTCTTTCTGCTCAGATATGTCAGGGGCTGCCCTTTCCCTTTTATGGTCTGTTGTTAATTTCTATTGGTTGTGTAGGGAAGAACATTTTATTGAAGTCGGAAAGATTTCCGCGTCCCATCCAGTCTGAGCAAGCTTCCCTTTTGTTGTGTTGCTCGGAGGCTATTAGCTCATTTCCCTGCACCTCCGAAACTCCTTCATGAATGGAAAGGTGTGTGGGTATCCTGTCTTCACACGTTCAAAGGGCCTGGCTGTCCATGAGCAAAAGGCAGTGCCGCCAGAATGAACACCGTGTGTGGGAGCTCTGTATTCTTGGGAAGGATTCCTTCCAAAAACTCTTGTTTCTTTCCTTCGTTCCTAATTGTTTACGTGTACATCTATTTATAGTAGATGAAAGGAGAGATCTGGCTACGTTGGTGGGTAATAATATAATTTACAGGGGCCCAGCCAAAATGCTGAAATCGCTTCTATTTTACTGTTGCACAGATGGGTTCCTTTATAGGGCCTTCCTCTTTCAAAGGCAGTAAAAACAGTGATGGAAAGAGGCTTTTCCAGTGCCCGTAACTACTTCACGTATGGTCAGTGTTGAACCAATAATGGAATTAAAATGGTAGACTGCTAGCTGGATATAATTGAGAGACCTTTGATGCAGTAGAAATTGTCCTGGAACTGATCCTGAAAACAAATTCAGGCAGGATTTTAATGGAAAGAATGTGCCTCCCGTGCAGAGTTGCCGGGGCTGGGATCCGGCTTCCACCCGCCTGCAGGGCAGTGCGGGCGAGGGTCCCGGCAAAGCCGCGCTGGTGAGCCTCACTGAAGTGTATCTTCACACATCAGCACCCTGCCGAGCCTCCGTTTTCAGAGCGTTGGGCAGACCTGCAGCGGAGCCACGTGCCTCATGGTGTCGTTCTGCCCTCCGCCAGGCACCCCGCGCTCCCCAGAGGCCTTGCGCCTCTTCTCAGGAATCGGAGAGCAGCGTCACCTTGCTTTGCTCTTTTTACCAGCATCACTGAACTGTATCTGTCATTGCAGGAAACTTAAGTGGCTGGGGTTTTCAAGGAAACCTTCATTGACAGCCACGGCAGGGCTAAAATGAAATTTAGAACTAGAAGCATCAACAGTGTTAATATCCTTCAGAGAGCATAGTGGCCCCCATTATGTGTGGCTTCAGTAACTCCTGGCCAACTGCAGCCTGACAATATTGAATGGAAAATTCCAGAAATAAACAGTTCCTGAGCTGCATGCTGTTCTGAGTAGTGTGATGAAATTCCAAGCCTTCTTGCTCCATCCCACCCAGGACATGACTCATTCCGTGGTCCGTGTCCCCACACTGCGTGCATTCCCTGTCCGTTAGTCACCAGCGATCAGATCAACGGCCACAGTATCACATTCTTGTGTTCCGTTCACCGTATTTCACTTCTTAGTGGCCCCAAAGCACAAGAGTAGGATGCTGACATTTGGGGATATGCTGGGGAGAAGCTGCGTTTTAGTTGAAAAGGTGAAAATTCTTGACTTACTGCAGAAAAAAATCATTAGCTGAGGTAGCTAAGCTCTATGGTAAGAATGAATCTTCTATTTGTGAAGTTGTGAAGAAGGAAAAGAATTCATTCTAGTTTGCTTCAACACCTCCAACTGCAAAAGTTACAGCCACAGTGTGTGGTAAGTACTGAGTGAAGTGGAAAGTTATTAAACTTTATCATAGGAACGTATCTACAGGGAAAACAGCTATAGGGTTTGATACTATTCGAGGTTTCAGGAGGCCACGGTGGTCTTGGAATGTATCGCCTGAGGATAAGAGGGTACTGGAATTTGCCCAACACAGAGGCTTTAGTCATCAAATGCTCACCAGTTTGAAAAACCTCTACTAGTTTGATCCATTTTCTCTCATTTCTGAAGGTTCGCCATCGGTGGTGTGAACTTGTGGTTAAGCACAGACACGCAAGAGCGTACAGACAGGTGGAGAAATTCCTTCAGGAGGATCAGGTGAGTTGCATTTTCAGTGTTTTGCAGCAGGTGGGGATTCTGCAAATGCTGCCCTGTCTGCTGCACTTAATGCAGGGCCCACACAGAGCATTTAAACACTCCCAAAAATTTGAAGATATTGGTAGGAGCTTGCCTTCCACACTCTCGAGCAGATTTTCCCTCTTGGTGCCCCTGTAAAACAGGGAAACACACTTCTTAGAGGCACCGTGGCTGTTTCACCTGGTACCGTTGCCATGGAGGCGTGTGCAGACTTCACAGCATTGCCGGGCCTCTAGCCATTGTGGCTAGTGATGCTATGCTGTGTGTCTGTCTTCACTGGCCCTAACTTCAAGTGTGTGGGATCAGGTGGAGAACCCCAGTCACCTGCAATAGTTTGGTGTGTGTCTGCACCTGCCATTTCAGGCCAGATACTGTTCACCAGGGGAAAGGGGCCACTTTCCCAGGAGCATGCAGGAGGCGTGTGTGTGCATGGCCGTGTTTGGGGATGTCCTTGCTGCCTCTGCACCTCCTCCCCCCACACCCACTTGTCCCAGGGTGGCCTCTGCTGTGCGCCCAAGTGAGCTTTCTGCCCAGCACTGTGGGCTGACAGGATGGAGCCATGTTACAGTTGGGGCAGGGAGTGGGGGTAGGGCAAACAAAAGGACTTTTGAACGGGCTGGGTGTGGGGGCTGCCAGCAAGTAAGGGCCTGTTGTTCCCACAAAGAGAAATGCATGACTTTGTTCCAGAAGAAATGTCACATTTGCACAGTGGAGAAGGAGGTGTTTGGAAACATGGGAGTATAAGGAGGACAAATGCAAGAGAAACGTAAGGGCTATTCTTAAAACCAAAATTAACTGCAGTGTACTTAGAACCATGATCTTTGCCAAATAAGGATTACCATATTGCAGCCTGTTCTGGAAAGAGTCTTTGAACCTCTTACTAGACCAGGTTTCTGTCCTGTGTTGTCTTTGAGATCGTCTTTAATTTGCTCCTGCAGAATGTAATCCATGGCCTAACTAAGGGTGGGACAAGGAGAAGCCAGAACCAAAGGGATCTTTTGGTCTTCTGGAACATAATTGGCTGTTCTTAAAACTAGGAAAAATGCAGATGTGAGTCTTCGCAGCCTTGTGTTTGCAACAGAAGAGCCAGTGTCCGCATAGAGGAGGGCTGCGTGGGGCTGGGCTGAAGCAACAGGCTACTTTCCCTGGTGGTGAGAGGACTGTTGCTGCCCAGCGAGCAAGGTGGTGGTCTTCATTTCCCAGTAGTGCCTGGGGACCTCCCTGGGAAGGCTGCGTGTGTCTGTGACGTGCGCGGGGCTCCTTGCAGCTCTGTCAGCTGCCCAGGCCTCCCTCGTGGTTGTGCGGGACCCACCCTCTGTGTGCGGAGCGCCCCTGACTTGCTCACTGTCACCAGCTCATCATCAGTTCTGGTGTCAGAGTTGACAGCTAAGAATTCCTTAGTTTCAACAATAACAAGAAAGAGAAGGGAATTGAAAAGAACAGGTTTTAGAAGTACAACTCTTCAACTGTCTTAAGTTCTAGGGTCTTTGTAGTTTCCGCAAACACAGGCTGTGCGGTGGATGTAAGTTTCCTTTTCTCACACTCTCTGGCCTCGGCCCGCAGGCCATGGGCATTTACCTCTACGGGGAGCTGATGGTGAATGAGGACGCCCGGCAGCAGCAGCTCGCCCGCACCTGCTTTGAGCTGGCCAGGGAGCAGATGCACAGATGCTCAGCCCAGGTGGTGGCTGAGATGATACTTTAAAGAGGTAATTCTCTCTCTTTTTCCTGTTGTTTGTTTCTAACCACAGATTACTCTTAGGAGCCAAGCAAATGAATAAGCAAATGGCGAGCCAAGAGCTGCTGTGGCTCAGGTGGCCTGGTGGCCGGAGAGCAGGGTGCCTGCAGGTAGCATGAAGCCAAGTCCCCGCAGCTCGTCTGGTGAGTGGTCACTGGAGAGCAGAGGCTGCCCAGCCTGGCGGAACAGCTCTCCTTGGCACAGCCTGGGCCACTTCAGTTTTGTTCCTGGTAGACACAGACATCAGGAAGGAGCACATCTTGAATAGGGTTAGAAGGTGGACTGGGGAGCCCAGCGAAAATGCTGGTCCCTGGGTCCAAGGTGCAGGCTGACGCAGGCACGTGCCACCTGCAGCCCTATGCCTGGGCTGTGTGAGGGCCTGAGGTTGCTCAGTCCCCGCTGTCCCTGCCCGCCCGACCTCAGAGGCTGATAGGAGGTCCTCCCGAGAAGGGCCACAAGCTTCTCAAGGCCGGGCATCATCAGCAGGCTTATTATTTGCCTTGTGTCAGAGCAGGACTCCCTGAACTATTTAAATTGCTTTCTCTGTTAATTGTGCTTGGAATTGCCCTGCTAGATTTATATTTCAACAGGTTTTAGATGTTGGTTTCAGCTTTCTAAAAGTAATTTAGCAATGGTACAACAACTTTTAAAGTAGAACTATGGAATTATAAGTGTATTGTTTTCCTCTTAACAATCATTTCAGTGTCTGCTCAGTTCTTCCAAGTTTTGCATACTAGTAGCATGTCTAATTTTGTATTTTTTTAAAACTTTAACATCAGATCTCAATTCTTCTTCATGTTACGTAGCTTCTCTATAAGTATAATTTTAAGGGATATTTAATACTTTATGCTGCTTTTCTTAACCCATTGTTGGACACTTAGTTTGTTTCTGTCTTATAAAAACCATGATATGTTTAAGCATGTTATCAGAAAGAGCCCTAGTGCTGAGGCGAGGGAAAGTTCCCTAAGGGGCGGAAGCCACGGGAACAGTCGCGGGGTTGAGAGACAGCTGTGTGCAACTTTCAGCGGAACGCTCCCTGGGGCACCTCAGATCCCTGTCACAGATGGGCCCATTTAAAACAGAACAGTCACACAGTTACTTGTTGCCAGCCTCGTACAGTAATCAGTGTAAATCAGGTTTCTCCTTAGATGTGGAATTTCACGGCGAGTTTGTGTCCTGAAGTGTGTGAAACCCCCTGGGCAGGCTACTCTGCTCGTCCCCTGGTCTCCACAGTGGCAGCCACCGGGGCACAGAGCTCCCACGACTTTGTGAGGAGGTTTTTTTGCCCGAGAGGCGAAGGAGTGGTCTTGGTGACGAGTCTGCTTTTTGTCACCTCCCCTCTGAAATGGTCCTTCCTGTCCCTGCCCCTTCAGATGCACCGGGGGTTCCATGCTGCCCCTCTGCCCCTTCCCACGCTTTCTCTTGTTAGGATCAGTGACTTGCACCTTCCAGCAGGTAGGGAGTCTTGCCAGCCCGAAGAGGGGCCCAGACCGCTCCGGTCCACCCCAGGGGCGAAGGCAGGGGCAGCCGGCTTCACGGATTCTGCCACAGAGGCTAGTTGGTGTGTGTGTCATGTCATGTTCCAAAACTGCACTGGCATTTGTATGGTCATCTGTGAGTCCTTTTGATTAAAAAAGTTACCCACCTCTAGGACACCGAGTAAATGAACAACAACAAAAAACCTTTCTGGTGCCATAGCAGGTCTGGAGGGGATGTCGTGCCGGCACCCGCGGAGGCCCGAGCGTGCTGCAGGCTGTGAGCTCGCGGGCGCGGCGGCTGCAGAGTTGCTCTGGCTGCCTGGGTTCCTGGCATGCTGATTTGTGACGTAAGATTAAAATCACATTGCCAGGGATTACCACGCAACCACGACCTTGGCTGCTCTCCAGAAGCCGTAGTCCCTCTCTCTGCAGTCGGAGAACAGATGCATCTTGTAGCTCTTCTCGGGAGACAGAAGAAGCCAGCAGCTAAGGAAGACACACTCGGCCCTTTCGTTACGCCCGGCTGAAGACCTCTCTGACGAGGTGCAGAGCTTAGCTGATTGGTGAACAGTGACTGGTTTCCGCCTTGTTCACAGTGGCTAAGTTCTGCACCTGAAGAGAAGGTGAGATGGGGACAGTTAAGTTGGAGCCGCTGGGGCAGAGGCCGCTGCTGAGCGCTCAGCTCAGGTGCCGAGCCCGGTTCTGGAGGAGGAGCCTGCTCGGCCCCAAGGATGCCCTTTCTCCTGTCGTGAATGCAAGGACTGTGCCAGAAGTCGACAGAACTGTAACTCCACTAATTAGACATGTCTCTGAAGGGTCAAATGTATTGAAAGCTGCTGGGAAAATTATTCTTATGAAAAACTAAAATGCGTTACAATAATCAAGTAAGACCGCCGGCAGTTGATTGCATGCGAATCGGGCAGGGTGCTTTCACAGCAGATCCTTGTACTTGCGCGAAGCACCGTGACTCTCTCTTGTATTTGCAGCCTAGGTCTGTCCCCTGCAGCCCCCAGCGGAACGACACGGGCAGCTCCCAGCCGGGGCACTGCTTCTCCGGGCTGTCGATTGGACCCGCCCTCCGGTGCCTACTGAGCTGATATCAGTTCTCATTTTACACACTGGCTCAGTTCAGCAGGAACAGGAGTCGAGCCCTCGAGCAAAAAGCCTTCCTGTTTGTAAGTGCCCAGAGGCTCAGCAGCTGGGACTCGAGTCACCGAAGACAGGCCACCTTACCGGCCACCAGACCCCAGCCGCAGCAGTGGCGCCTCTCTGTATGTGGTCCTGCCGTGTGGGTGTTGGTAGCATAGTGAAGCTCTGAAGGGTGGAGCGCGGTTGGAGCGCCAGCGTGGTGCAGGCAGCGCCTGCGTCTGTCACGGGGTGGTTGAGCCTGATCACGGCCGGAGTGAGTGCGGGTTGGCAACAGGCTCTCTGGTACCTGTCTTGTGAACGAAGCTTCAGTCACAGCGCTGGCTTCACAGCCGCGTGCGAGCAAGCGGACGCCGTGGCCCTGCTGTACCGCCCCCCATTTTCGGGGCTGTGAGAGGTGGTCCGGGTCTCACCCTGCCTCCACTCACAGCTCTCCAGAGCGGAGCTCAGAGGCACACTGAGGTCCTCATTTACAAGGATTCCTCTGTGGTGACCGGGCAGTAAATTTTATTGCTGTTTCCTTTGCAGGAAAGATCACAGCAAGATTCTTCCTCATATCCTCGTAGCCCTGGTGGGGCCAGGATCACACTGACCCTGGACATCAAAGGAAGGATTACAGGGCTGCTGAAGCCATCCGCCGACATGAGCGCCCACTCCTTGGTCCTTCTCTTTGCAGGGGCCACTCCCTGAACATGTGTGAGGGGCACATCCTCATAAACGGCCTCCGTGGAGCCGTGGGGCCTTGTCCCCAGCCCTGAATGTGCCACCTCGGTGCACTGGACCAGCACTGGGTCCGAGTTGAAAGCAGTGATTTCACAAAAACGGTGACGATATCTGCCACGTGTCAAAACGGCTGCTGAACATTTTGTGTCAGCCCTCTAAGAATATGGCTGTGTTGGATATTTCTATTATTCCAGAAAGGCACATTCTACACTGAGACCAACGAACACCATTTTGCAGTCTCCTCTGGCTCATTTCAGAAAGATTCTGCAGAAGTATTTTGATTTCATTATTTAGATTTTCCCCAAAATGTTAGTACCTTTTGGTCAACGTATAGGATAAGAATCTAAGGTATATTAATAATAAAACGTCCGGCCTGCAATTCCCAGCCAGGGCACATAACCAGGTTTCAAGCCAGGTCTGTAGCTGGAGGCAGGTGAAAGGCAGCCATACAGTGATGTCTCTCTCCCTCTCTGCCTCTCTCCCTTCCCCTCTCAGGAAATAATAAGTTTTTTTTTTTTTTTTTTAAGTAATAAAATGTAATGGATTAATACTTCAGTGTACCTGTTTGCTTCTGAATATAGTATTTTTTTTTAAAGGCACCTGACATCCTGGAAGGCTGGTAGGCCGTGTGCAGGGTACCCTGCTCACAGAGGCCCAGGTGCCCCGTGAGAGCTGCTGGTGCCACTGCTGTCTCCCACAAATGCTGCAGTTTTTAAAAACAGGCAGGTCCTAGCTGGTGTAGCTCAGCTGGTTGGACATCCTGCAAAGCAAAAGTTCCCTGGGTCAACTCCCAGTCAAGACACCATTTGAGGTGTTTCTCTCACATCAATGTTTCTCTCCCCTTCTCCCTCCCTTCCCCTCTAAAAATAATTTTAAAAAGGCAGAAACTAAGCTTCCCAGTGTCACTCCAAGGGCAAAATGGTTTACAATGAATGCCACAAGAGGCCACGGCAGTTGGTGCCGTCACATGACAGTGAAGGGCTGGGCTGGGCCAGAATGAACTCGAACCTATGCAGCTTCCTTGGCCCTGGGGCTGTGCCCCCTGGTTCTGCCTCTGGCCTGCTGGTGGGGAGGCGCAGCTCTGACCCCTGCACCCTGGTCCTCGGACTCCGCAGCCAGTGGCTTCCAGAGGGATCTGCTCGGCACTGTCACATGCGCCTGGGTGTGATTGTGTGTGCTGTTTACCGTATTGGTGGAAGGATCAAAGTTTGCTTTTTAAGTTTGAGTATATCCAAGAGTAAAGCAAGAACCATGCTTTCTGTGACAATGAATAAATGATGCCTTTTCCCTAAGGTTGGTGGGTGTTTGTCCCTGAGGTGGAGCGGGAAGGGCCCGGCCAGCGTGTCGGAGGCCCATGTGCGGACGGCAGCACTTGTTACCCCATGGGTCGGTTTGCCCTTGTTTCTCTCGGAACGTAAAGCCACATTTTTTTCACCTTGAGAACCCACATAGGCTGAGCCAGACTGCCATGAGGGGGATTTTGCGCAAAGACACAGGTTCTGCGCCCTGGCGGTGGCCGGTGGGCCGTTGGCTGCGCTGCGGGCCGACAAACGCCGTGTTCCAGGTGGCCTCGTAGGGGAGGAGAGTGAACTTGCCTCTGTGGGGACTTGTCTGCACTCCATCTGCACCCACCTCATCGGAACAGACTGAATGGCTTTTCCAGCTTGTTTCTCCAGCACCTT